>JADBJO010010810.1:60000-69483 GCA_016801955.1 Conus betulinus | reverse complement strand
TGATTTGCCCTCTTTAATCAACTTTTGATGTTGTAGACCACCACGCGTGCTCATACCTTCGCCCCTTCTATTTTGTATTTTTTTTTTTTTTTTTTTTTTAAATTTTTTATGCCGGTGCTCAAGAAATTGTATTTCATTAATTTGGTAATTCATTCTTGATGTTTGTTCTCTTCCTGCCCCCACCACCCCCTGTAAACCTAAGCCCTCCCACCACACTCTTTCCCTCTCCTGTCTCTCTCTGGTCTGTCTCTGTCTTAAAGTCTCTGTCTCGCTCTACCTATCTGTCTGTCTGTTCTGGGATTCTGTCTCTTTACTGTCTCTTGTCTCATGTTCGCTCGTACTCTACTCTCTCTTCTCTACTCTCTCTCCTCTCTCTCTCTCTCTCTCTACGCGAAGAGACGGTAATATCATAGAGAAGATTATTTGCATTTGTTTTTGTGTTTTCGTTTCTGTGTTTTGATTACTGGCGGTTGTTAAGGACGTTCTGCTCTTTGGTATTCGTACTCTTTTTCTGTTTCATATACGCGACGCTTACGTAATTGTTCACTACACCCCGTCATAAACGGCCAGGTCCCTCAGATGAAGATGTTTTCCGGATCCTATTTCCGAGTTCTCTCTCTCCATGTCCAGTCTGTTTGTGTAACAAGAGTTTATTTGTCTTTCGATCAATGTGAAGGAAAAAGCGCATCACATCCCTCAACCCGTCTTCTTCTAATCTGGAATAAGTTGCGACCAAGGTTTAACAACATATTTTCTTTCATTCTTTCGACCTTTCTCATTACCACACTATGCTCCCTGTCTGTCGTCTGTTCTCTGGCTCTGTCTCTGTCTCTCTTCTTCCCTCTCTGTTCTCTCTCTCTTTCCTCTTTCTCTTTCTGGTCTCTGTCTGTCTCTTCTGTCTCTCTCTCTCCTCTCTCTCTCTCTCTCTCATCTCTCGCTCTCCCCTCTAGCTCCTCTCTCTTCTCTCTCTCTGGCTTTCGGTTTCTGTCTCTGTCGTTGACTCTTAACTTCCTCTCCCTTTCTTGGCATCTATCTTCATCTGACAGGTAGGGCGTTAATGCTTGTGCGTGTATTCCATATGCCTGATGCGCAGCGCGCGCCGCGCGCGCGCTTGTGTGTTTGGTGTGTGTGGTGTGGGGGGGGTTTGTGTGTGTGTGTGTGTTGTTTGGTTTCCTGTCCTGGATGTCATGTCTATGTCAAGCAATGCGTTCTCCACGTTGCTAAAAAACCTTGTCTGCTGAGCAGCGTCAGGAGGGCCAGTTAGGGCACCAATTACACTTGCCCTGCTAAGAACATCAATTTTTACGGAGCGAAAATGGGGATGGGTCGGAGTGTGGCGGATGATTTTCTCTATTCGTACGATGAAGTCTGCCACCTGTGAGTGACGCTCCCTCACGAATATTACCACCCACCACCACCACCACCGACCACAATCGACCAACCCAATCTTCCCTCCCTCCCTCCCTCTCCCCTCCCTCGCCCCCGCCCCCCCCCCTCTCCACCTCATACTCACAACCATCCCAGACTAACTGACCTCGTTCGCCGTCTTTCAGCCCAGAACTTGCCACCGCTACCTCATCCCGTCCATTTCATTTACTGCCGCTCGCTGACTCGTTCTGTCTGACTGTGTCTGTCGGTCCGTCCGTGTGTACTGTCGGTCTGTATGTCTGTCTCTCTCTCTCTCTCTCTCTCCTCTCTCTCGCTCTCTCTCTCCCACTCTCTATCTATTGTAGGTCAGCAGTTTGTTGTTCTGCCTGTCGGTTTTGTCGGTGTCTCTGTGTCTGACTTCTCTCTCATCTCTGTCTCTCTCTTTGCACTGTTAGTCTGTCTGTATGTCTGTGTTGTGTCCTGTGTCGCTCTGTCATGCTTTTCTCTCCTCTCCTCTCTCTCCTCTCTACTCTCTAGGCTTGGCTCTCTCTCTCTCTAGTTCTCTCTAGGTATGTCTGTCCCTCTGTCGTCTGTCTACCCACCCCTCTCTCTCTCTCTCTACTCTCTCTCTCTCTCTCTCGTCCTCCCGCCTCTTTTCCTCTACCTCGCCACCCCTCTCTGTTTCTGGGTCTTTGAACTCTATTCACACTATGAGTTCCTGATGTGAACTGCCTCATTAACCCTCCTCCCTTATGAGTACGGCAGCTGGGGCTGCTGACCTTTCCACCCTCTCCTTCCGCCGCCGGCTTCTCCCCCCCCCCCCCCCCCCCCCACACCCCGCACCACACACACACTGCACTTCCAAATTTCTCATTGCAATGTGGAAACCAGCGGACGGCAGTTGTTGTTTTTGTGGTTTTAAAAATAGATGTTCTTCTCACGGGGAACAGGGGCAGGTGTTAAAGCAAAGGAGACGGACCAGCTGTCAGGACATGCTGAAGAAACAAAACTAGAAGTTGCAAGATTTTTGCAATTGTCCAGAGCTAATACTGGCTGCATCAGCAACAACTGCAGCAGAAGGCATTGACTGAAACGCCAGTTAACCCTCTGTATTTAAGGCCAGCCTGATATAGCCTTCTGATTCAGCATACTGTTAGACAGAACACACAATTAACGAACAGAAAACAAGATACAGTCGATCTAGGTATAAAGGTGATGAGAAGGGTCACCTGCGAATTCTTCTTCTAACCATAGCGATGTAGTGTAGCACACCACACCACACACCACACACACACACACACACACACACACACACACAACACGCACGCACGCACCGCACGCACCACAACACACACACACACACCACACAACACACACACACACACACAACACACACACACACACTCACTAGAGAGAGAGAGAGGAGAGAGAGAGAGAGAGGAGAGAGAGAGATCACGAGAGAGAGAGAGAGAGAGAGATTTCAAAACGTCTAAAACCTAAAAAAGTTGTTCGGCTACATCAAACGTTCAAAACCCACAGTCTTGGTCGACACAACAACCACACGTATGAGAGTAAAAACCGTAAATGATAAATGCATAAAAACAGATTGATGCTAGTGTTTTGATGATCAAATTTATCTTCCACACTGTTTGCTTCTCTGCTGAGCTTCCTCAGGGCGAACACAGCAGGACAAAAGTATATATACTTCGTTTGCAGTCCCATATCTCTGGCCACCCCCCGCCCCTCCCCCCCCCCCCCCCCCCCCCCACCCCCCCCAATCTCCTCATTCCTCCTCTACCATGCGTTTTTTTTCCTCCTCCGCCCCCTTCGCCATCCTAATGCCATTATTCCAATGAACACGTGCGCGCGCACACACACACACATTTACACACAACACACCGCGCGCACGCCGCGAGCGCGCCGCGCGCGCCCCCCCTCCCCCCAACACAAATATACCACTCACACACACACACACAACACAACACACACATCACCCACACACACCACACACACACACGCACGCACACACGCACGCACGCACGCCTCACACACACCACACACACACACACACACACACACACACACACACACACACACACACACAACAATCACACACACAATCACACACACCTGAATCCCGGTACAGACTTTCCACCGAGTCACAGGATCGCTGATTCTGCGGATTTTGTGCACTTTGCTTCACAAAGAATGGTTCTACAGCCGTTTAAGTACTATAAACAAAAGCATGCATACCTCACTCCCTACTTATGCGTCTCACCCGCTCTTTACGCTTCTTCCCCTCTTTAGGTATCTCTTTGGTGTATTCATCGTGTGTGTGTTGAAGCAGCCAGGTTGTGTCTTTAGGGTTTTTTCTCTTCTTCTTCTTCTTCTTCTTCTTCTTCTTCAAATTCTTCTTCTTCTTCAATTCTTCTTCAAATTCTTCTTCTTCTTCTTCTTCTTCTTCTTCTTCAAATTCTTCTTCAAATTCTTCTTCTTTTCTTCAAATTCTTCTTCCTTCTTCTTCTGTTAAATATGGTCGATCTTATGTGTCCCACTCAGGCGTTGCATTTCATATCTCTGTGGGCTGTCTTCATCACTCGTGAGTCTAATGGCAGATTACCTCTCTTGTTTCTCTTTTGAGACAGTTACTTTTCGTAAAAACAAAAACACACGCTTCACTATCGTTTAAGAACAATGCTCCCTCTTTCCCTTTTCTCCTACGGACAGACACGCCTACCCGACTTCTGATGAAAAGGACAACGTCAAAAAACCTAGTGTGAAATGCAGACTTCCTGCAGCCCCGTCTGCCGTACATTATTATTCCTCCTCGACAACCGAGTGGTTGTACCCTGTTGTAAGGTATTTAGAACCTAATGTGCATGAAATTATCTGTTGGCTTTCCTCCACCCCACTGCCAGTTCCCATCTTCATTCCATCCTGGGACTAAAGCCCAGGCTGAGAGAACAGATTCTTCTTTGAATCCTCCTTGTCTCTCTCTCTCTCTCTCTCTCACTCCCCTCTCTCTCTCTCTCTCTCGCTGTCTCCTCCCACCACCTCTCTCTCTCTCTCTTCTGTCCGTCCGTCTGTCTTTCCCCCTCTTTCCCCTCCCTCAACCTGCTCTCTCTCTCCCTCGCTTCCTCTACTCTATGGAACACCAAAAGGCTCAAAAGCGCGCGCAATTTCGGGCGAAACTGCACGCACACATTTTCGGTGACCGGTCAACATGTGCGTGCGGAATTCTGCTCGCAAGTGATTGTTTACGAACCCCGAACACGCGATGATTTTGGTGCTTAGCGCTGTTCGCGTTTGCATTGCATAGGGTCAAACTCAGTGGCGACGTCGAAGAAAACCCAGGGCCTTCACCGGACAAGACCAAGAATACCTCTGCTATGGATGAAGAACCAGACAAGGTGACGTCGGATTTACGGGATAATATCAGTCAGCTGGAGGTCAATCTGCAACAGAAGTTAGACAATATTTTGATGGTTATGCAATCTCAAGCCGAAACTTTAAAGAGACAGGAAGATGTGTTGAAACAGTTCAGAGATGATCAGGAGGTGTTGAAGAAAAGCATCGCCGATTTGTGTCGTGATGTTAGCACTACAAAAGAGGGTTCAGCAAAATGTAGAGAAGATATTACGTCTCTCAAATCAGCAAGACGATTTGCTCAAGACAGTGTCTGACCTCGAGATGGAGGTAGATCGACTGGAGGGATTCTCCCGAAGAAATAATGTCAAGTTGTATGGCATTCCTGAGGCCCAAGCAGGGGAGAAAGAGAGGACTGTGCTGAAGCCGTGACACATGTGCTGACACCTATGTTCTGGCGCAACTTGGGGGAGACGACGTTATTGAGAGGGCACATCGTCTCGGCAGATTCAACCCCCGCAACCCCCATTCCCGCCCTATCATAGCAAAGTTCCAGAGATGGGGCGATGTGATGCGCCTGATGAAGGACCGATCTGCGAGGCAGGACATGGAGCGAGACGGGCTGAGGGTGGCACAGGACCTGACTAGAAGACAGACGGCCAAGCTGAAGGGGCTACGTGATGAGGGGAAGACGGGTTTCTTTCGTTAACGGCAGACTTCATGTCAGGGATCAGCGTGCTACGGCATCCAGACTACACGATCGCCAGTTTGGTGCTGACAGTGCTGGCAGTCATGGTGGTGTCGACACACGGGGAACCCCAAATGTGTTGACCGGTGATGTCACCCAACCAGATCTGGATCACGGGATGAACCGCGGAAATCCCGTGCGTGATGACAACAATGATCGACCACGAACCAGGGCGTCGACTTCGTCAAACTAGTCTGAGCGACTTGACCTGGGGCAAGAGACAGAATAGTGCAACACGTGCAAACGTCGGTGACAATGTGGGAAAATAGGGGTCAGCCGAGACCTACAACGTGAGGTCAGAACACACACGCTCGGCACACAGACACATGCTATTACACAGGCGCATGGAAATACACAGACAAATGATAATACACAGGCACATGGCAGCACTCAAGAACATGAAAATACGCAGATACATGGCGATACACAGGCACATGGCAATGCACAGGTACATGATAATATTCAAACTGGAAACCTTACTCATTGGAGCCAAAATTGTGTGAACAAGAAAAAAGTATTTTCAGTAACTTGCTGGAATATAAACGGTTTAGTTTCTAAACTTACTGATCTTGATTTTGTTGATTACATAACATCTTTCGACATTTGTTTTCTTTGCGAATCGTTTACAGTGCCTTCCTTTGATTTGATGTTTACTTTAGTGATTTTGTTGTTTTTGCATTGTCCTGCAGTAAAGCTGTCAAATATGGGACGTAGTTCTGGTGGAACTGTTATGTTGATTCGAAAAACAATTTCTAAATATACGACAAAAATAGAAACAAAATGTGACACAATATTTTGTGTTGCAAAATATCAAAGGAGCTTTTTGGTTGTGACAAAGATGTTCTTTTCCTTGGTATTTACAACCACCCAGTTAAGAGTCCATATTACGAAAAGAAAGATTTTGATTGCAACCTGCAAAACCTGGAACAGTTTGATGTCTTTGATGGAATGTGGTGAAGATTTGTTTTATTTGATTGGTGGTGATTTGAATTCACGAATTGGTGATTGGTACCTAGATGTGAGTGTTGATGAATATTTTGAGGGAAAACCAGAAAATACTTTCGAAAGAAAATCACAGGATGATGTTGTAAATAGTTTTGGGGAAATGTTGATTCAGTTTTGTGCTATGTTCCAGTTGACGCCTTTAAATGGTTATGTTGTTGGTGATGGTGATGGAAACTTCACTTTTTTGTCACAGAGAGGAAATAGCACCATTGATTTCTTTTTGTCTTCCGTAGATTTTGTACATTATGTTAAAAATATGTCAGTTGCAAATCGTATTGAGTCGCAGCATCTGCCTATAGAACTTACTGTTTCTGTTGCCACTGAAGATGATAATCTATGCAGTTACAGGGATAAAAGAAATATAGAAAAATTAAAATGGACCCAGAAAAAAAAGCAGATATTTTTAGATTATTTAGTTTCCGGCGAAGGGAAGCAAGCCATGGAAGAAGCAATGAAATCGTATTGAGGTTAGTGCCAAATCCGCGCTGGGCCAGTTTGTGTCGCTGTTGCTCACTGCGGGGGCAGTGTATGCGACGAACGGTCCAGTTTGGGGGCCGCGCGCAGCGTGTGAATAAATGGTTTGACATGGAGTGCAGGAAACTGAAACGTCAGGTCGTTAGTTGCTTACGCCGCTTCACCCGTACACGTAAAGGGGAGGATGAGCAAGTTTTCCTACGAGAACGATCCGATTATCAGTCTAAACTGAACGAAAAAAAGAAATGTTATAATCAGTCTGTTCGTGCTTCTCTTTTACAAAATAAACATGATAGTTCAAAATTTTGGTCGTTAGTAAAGCAAGTAAGCCCAAGGATTAAAAATAACGTAACCATAAACATAGAAAGTTGGAAAGATCATTTCGCCGAGGTTTTAGGGCAACATACACCAATATCGCCAGGGCACAACGCTACTGTAGATGAAGAAGATATTTCCATTCATGTTCCAGAATTATGATGAAGAAATAACTAAGGAAGAAGTTAAATATGCAATTCGTAAAATAAAAACTGGTAAAGCTGCTGGGATCGATGAAATACCTGGTGAATTTTTGAAGGTAGCAGAAAATTTGATAACCCCCTTTCTTACTAAATTGTTTAATAATCTGTTTGATGAAGGCGTTTATCCAGATGAGTGGTCGCGATCAGTTATAGTCCCATTGTTTAAAAAAGGAGATGCAAATAACCCTGAAAATTATCGTGGTATTTCATTGTTAAGTATTATTAGTAAAGTTTTTACGTCTATTCTAAATAAACGTTTATACACATGGGCAGAAAAGGAAAATAACATTTGCGAAGAACAAGCTGGATTCCGTAAAAATTATGAAACGATTGACCATATTTTTACTCTAGTATCTATAATAAAAAAGCGGTTTTACAGGAAAGGGAAAATGTAAAGTGTACGTTGCTTTTATTGATTATATGAAAGCTTTCGATTCAGTCGATAGGGATTGCCTTTGGCTTGTTCTTAAAAAGATTAAAACCTCTACCAAAATGCTACGTATGCTACAAGGTATTTACGCATCGGTGCAGTCGTGTGTGCGTTGGGGCAATGAAGTTTCTGATTTTTTTTTGACTGTCCGGCAGGTGTGAAACAGGGTTGCATGTTGTCTCCCCTGATTTTCTCCCTGCTGATCACTGAAGTTGCCGATCAAGTGACACAGAATGGAAAGCATGGATTCCAACTTCTACCAGGCTTGCAGGAAATATTCTTGTTGTTGTTTGCCGATGATATCTGCTTGTTCTCGACAACTCCAGTTGGGCTTCAAAATCAGATAAATAACCTCGAAAAGGCTTCAACTTCTTTAGGGCTCAAAGTGAACCTGAACAAGACGAAAGTAATGGTTTTTAGGAAGGGCGGGTTTCTGACAAAGTCAGAAAAATGGTTTTTTCAGGATAAAGAAATCGAAATAGTAAACAGCTATAAATACTTAGGATTTACATTGACCACAAAATTGTCGTACGACATTGCACTCGAAGAATTCTCAGGACGAGCTAAAGGAAAAGTTGTACAGATCATGAAAACGATGTGGAGATTGGGACTTTAGATCGATCTGTCTTTTTTAAATTGTTTGATGCTCAAGTGAAGCCAATGTTGTTGTATGCAGCAGAAATCTGGGGTCTGTCTCGTTTCCATTGCATTGAATTACCTCATCTGTTTGCGTGTAAACGTTTTTTGAATGTGTCTCCAAATACCCCAAACACAATGACATATGGAGAGCTGGGTAGATATCCTTTGTATATAGACAGCACAATAAGAGCAGTGCGATACTGGTTGAAGTTACAAAACTTACCTCTCTCAAGGCTACCAAAACAAGCATACGAAATGGATAAAATGAGATTACTACAAAATATAGAAAATGTTAGTTTTCAAACGAATTGGTGCTTTTTCTATAAAACATTGTCTAGATGTATTTGGATTTTCTTTTGTCTGGCTAAATGGTGGGGTGGGTTGCGAGAAACTTTTTCTGCGTGAATTGAAACAACGTATGACTGATTGTTATAAACAAGAATGGAATGATAAGTTATCAAACAGCGACAGATATTCTACTTACCGCTTGTTTAAATCGTTGCTGCAGCCTGAAAAATATCTACATGATATTACTATTCCGAGATTTCGAAATATTTTTGTCAAGTTTCGGCTGGGAGTAAGCGATTTAAATGTCCATAAAAGATACAAACCCAACACTAAAAACTGTCCATTCTGCGATCAGATCGAAAACGAATTACATTTTTGCTTCATTGTCCATCTTACCATGACTTAAGAGAAAAGTATATTTCACCCTTCTTCAAAAACGTTTATCATCAGTCACCGCTAACCTTTTTATTGCAGAATGAGAAAAGAGATGTAACCGCTCTGTAGCCATGTTTATTTTTTATGCAATGCGAAAAAGAGAACTACTAGAATGTCTTAAATTTAACATTGTTAGAGGAAATGTTATACCTGCTTTTTCGTTTTTTTTTTCTCTCTCCTACACAGGAAATGTTTTCTGTTTGTTTTGCTTT
>JADBJO010010810.1:50000-52500 GCA_016801955.1 Conus betulinus | reverse complement strand
TTCTTCTTCAAATTCTTCTTCTTCTTCTTCTTCTTCTTCTTCTTCAAAAATTCTTCAAATCTTCTTCCTTCTACTTCTTTCTTCTTCTTCTTCTTTTCAAATTCTTCTTCTTCTTCTTCTTCTTCTTCGTCTTCTTCTTCTTCTTTCTCTCTTCTTCTTCTTTCTTCTTTTTCTTCTTCTTCCTTCTTCTTCTCAACATGCTTACGTTTGTATGCCGATCTGCTGCCTTTTTGTCTGTGAGCAAGAGTACTTAAGCGCTGAAAAAAACGAAAACATGACCCCAAAAGCAAAAACAATAAATTCTGGTGTCGACTCCTGTGGGGATCTGCCAGCAAAGGGATGATTAAAATCTGGTTGACCTTGGCTGTGTCCAGAGTTCTCCCATGTACCACGAGTAAACACATTGAAGACTCTTCACCTTAGCTGGTGGCAAGTGCGCCGTTTGTTCACCGATAAAGTGGATGCCCTCTTTCACCTCATTTAGTGTTTTTGTTATGAGGTAGGTTTCATGGCTTGCCTACTGTTGTGTGTGTGTGTGTGTGTGTGTGTGTGTGTGTGTGTGTGTGTGTGTGTGGTGTGTGTGTGTGTGTGTCGTGCACCTCTCCCCTCTCCCTCCGTCTCCTCTCCTTGAGAATCTTCTTCTTCTCTTGTTCTTTTTGTTCTTTTTGTTCTTCTTGTTCTTGTTCTTGTTCTTGTTCTTGTTTCTTTCTTCTTTTCTTCTCCTTCTTCTTCTTCTTCTTCTTCTTCATCATCATTCATCATCATCATCATCATCATCATCATCATCATCATCATCATCATCATCTTCTTCTTCTTCTTTTTCTTCTCTCTTGGGAATTTCTTTCTGCTTCTCATCATTCATCACCTCTCACACCGCCTAGGTGCTCATCTTCTCTGTTGCGTTCCCTACCGAAAGGAAAGACTTCACATCTGGAATCATCTTAGGCTTCTTTCTTCTTCTTCTTCTCTCTCTTGGACTCTGGCTTGATTTTTTCTGCTGTTTCTGAATTTTTTTCGAGTTTCTCTCCCCCTCTACACACCGCCTAGGCTGCTCTTGACTCTGTTGCGTTCCCTACAGAAAGGAAAGACTTCACGTCTGGAATCATGGGGATGCGGTTTAGAAAATTCTGCATACAAAGAAGAGTGTGGCTTTGAGAACATTTTCTCTCTGAAGCTGCGTAAGGAACCGATATTTTCAAAATTCAGCTTAAGGAGAGAGAGAGAGAGAGAGAGAGAGAGAGAGAGGAGAGAGAGAGAGAGAGAGAGAGAGAGAGAGAGAGAGAGAGAGTGCTTCAACTGAAGCCTTATGTATCTGCAAAAACAAACAACCTACACACACACACACACACACACACACACACACGCACGCACGCACGCACACGCACACGCACGCACGCACGCACACAACACACACACACACACACACACACACGCACACACAGCAAATACCACAAACGAACAAACAAATAGACCAAGTCACTCTTCTGTCCATCAATTCTCTCCTTTTCTGTCTTCGTCCGTTTGTTAGTGGTGTTGTAATGTGTGCACCATTCCGTTCTGGCTCTCCTTCCCCTTTCCTTACTTCCTGACATTCCCCTGTCAGTGACCCCCACACGCCCTTGTTCTTTCTCCTGTTCCAGGGTAACTAGAAAGACAAACACGGATGCGTATGGTCATATATACATACATACATGCATGCATGCATGCATACATACATACATACATGCATATATATGCATACGTACATCCATCCATCCATCCATCCATCCATCCATCCCATCCATCCATGCATGCATGCATGCATGCACGCACACATACAGACATGCAACAGAGATAAACAAAGTGGCTGATGTGAAGAGATCAAAAACTTTTAAGAACCGTTAAAAATGGTAATGCTGTTTACAGTGTAACCTCTGGATCCTAGACATTGTATCTTTGTATAAAAAAAAAAAAAAAAAAACGTTAAGATTTATCGTTGCCTCCAGTAAAGGATGAAAGTTGAAAGGCACACTTTAAGCTCATGGTTTTAAGAATACACTAAGAAGAAAACCCCCACTTTAAGTATATCTCCTGAAGTCTATCGCTTTCCCAGCTGCTTGCCTGCATTAATGGACATTTAAGAGCTACCTAATTCGCCCTATCTCTCTCTCGTGGTCGATGCATAAATCACTGTGGAGTACTTTCGGAAGGTACCCACCTGCTGAACTGTCTTTGGTAAGTGTGGATGTTAACCTTTAATGTGACATGGAAGAGCGATGGTCGTCTTGGCGCAGTTTTTAAGACCAGGAGGTCTCAGGTTTAAATCACGTAGAATCAGTCTCACTGTGTGATTTTCTGGTTCGTCTGAATTCACTTTAGCGTTAGATAGCGCTAGGTGCTCGCATGAGATGAGTAGAATCTACTTCACACAGGAGTTCCTGGAGATGGCATTCAAGATTCTTGACCAGCATTATAAGTGTGCTTACACTCCTTGGGCTGATTAGTAAGATAAGTAATATTG
>JADBJO010010810.1:37500-40000 GCA_016801955.1 Conus betulinus | reverse complement strand
GTAGCTTTTTTTTTTAAATATGAGTAAGAAAGCTGCTACGTCGGGTAGTGCTGATGTTTGTGGCAGGATGCCAACAGTGCGAGCTTCCTGACGGGTGCTAAGGGCACCCCCTTCATCCCACCCACCCCGTGAACACAGAATAGAACAAAGTACATAAAACAAAGTAGCACAAAACTGAATGATTGAATGATATGGAAATGGAAAAGAAAATGATAACACAGATCGAAAATGATAAACAAATGAAATAAAGACAAAATGACATAAATGAAATAATTGAAGACAGTGTACTATGAAACAAAAAGCAGTAACGTTTAGTCAAACGAATTAAGCGCAACGTTGTGAGCAAAAATTACTCTATAATTCGATTAAGAGTTCGATTTCCACTCCTAAATCAGCTGATATTGATGTCACAGGATGCCGCACAAGAGCTTGTAGACTTGTACTCAGGACCCCCTCACCACCCATCGTCTCCTCCCCCATCCCCCCAATGAAAAAGAATAATTGAAATATATAAAAAAATTGAACAAATAACATTAGAACAACAAAAGAAATGAAATAAAGTTAAACAATTATAGACAAATAAGATAAGACAAAGTGAAATGAAATGAAAGAAAGTGAAGAAAGTGTAAGGCAAAATGAAATGCAGTGAAACAATGAAATGAAAATAAGTAGCAAATTTGCAAGAAAATAATTCGATAAATAACCCTCTCACTGCCGACCCCCCTCTCCTCCCCCCCACTTAAAAAAAATGAAACAGAAGATATATAATGAAGTAACAAATGAATAAACGACATTAGATAAAATAAAGTAAAGTAGCGAAACAAGGTAAGAACAAAAACAAAAAGACAACATGAAATAAAACGAAGCAAAATGAACAAGTCTAAGATAAAATAAAATGCAATGAAACGATGAAATAAAATACACCGCAACCCCAAGAGCAAAAGAATTCGATAAAACAACTGGATTGAACAGAAAAAAGAAAAAAAAAAAAAACAACACAGATACGAGAACCGGGGCAAATAACAAATTGTGTCACCAGAACGGCAAAAGAATGGAACAAACAAACTATAATGCTTAGGATCTCATTTCAGCAAAAAGCGTGGAAAAAACAGAGAGAGAGAGAGAGAGAGAGAGAGAGGAGAGAGAGAGAGAGAGAGAGAGGAGCGAGAGACAGAGAGACTGACAGAGGAGAGAGCAGAGAGACAGAGAGAGAGAGGCAGACAGCCAGACGGACAGACAGACAGACAGCAGACAGACAGACAGAGAATGAGACAGTCAGACACAAAGACAAAACAGCGATTTGGCTTGGCTTGTGCGCAAGTTGATAAATTTTTCCAACGAATAAGAAGTGTGACGCGGCCGCGTCTGCTCTTTAATGTACATTTTAGAGAATTGGTAGGTTAATGAGTTTTAAAAAAAAAAACCCAGTTTTTTATATATTTGTTTTACCTGTTGTTTTCTGTATCATTTCACCTTGACTTTTTTTTTTAAACACATAAAACATCAATCCAGTATGTAGACATAATTGTTGTATCTCCACGACTCCCCGGAGAATGTCAGGAAGAGCTCTCACTGGAAGAAGTCTTGGAATCTCATAACGAGAAGATGATACAGACTGGATGAATGCATGTTCAAACCTCAAGTTCGGATTTCCGTGTGCCAAGAATTCACACAGAAAAAACGGACACTTTGCTGCCCATCTTGAAAATTTGTATAAAATTCCCAAATGGCCCCATGTCTTTTTGTGGCCATCAGGTGTACTATTAAAAACAAAAACGTCCCTACACTTATTATCCGAGTGGGAGGTGGATCTTGTAGCTGGGGCTCATGTTAGGACTGTTGCCAACGCTACACGTGAAATTCACGCACCAGCACCAGTTACCACTGTGTTTTACTTCATATATTCAGATATTTTGAGGGGCGGGTTGATTTGCCCGTTTATTTTCAGTGAGGACGTGGACACAAACTGGGGGGTTGTGTCCAGGACCAGTATGGGGCAGAAAAGTTCCAGAAAAGTTCCAGTAATTGCAGCGCCCCTTTTGAGAGCAACCGAGTGGTTGTAAAACTCGTTGCTGTCTGCCCCCCCGTCTAGAAACTTCCATTTTGGAGAGAGATGACAATTGCCACGTTTAGAAAATGACACGTGGTGGAGGAACCTTTCGAAGAGGGACTGACGGCTGCCCACACGACGAGGAACGTTGACTTCGGGGATGAGGACTTGAAGGAGGATGGTGATGACAGAGCAGAGAATGGTGAGGTTCCCCTTTTTTGAGCGAGAGGATCAGGAGTACTATTACAGGCGAAAAGCCTACAGGAGGGATTCTCCTGGGGGACAGGGCGGGTAGTTCTGGCAGCGGGGGCATTTGACTGGGAGCCAACTCTCGCACGAGAATGCCACCACCGAACTAGGAGAGAGAGTAGTTACCACTGGTTTTACTCAGGACACCACCTCAAATAATTTTGAGCTGGACGTTTTGACGTTGGTTTTGGCGCGCGTAAC
>JADBJO010010810.1:2500-17500 GCA_016801955.1 Conus betulinus | reverse complement strand
TCATAACACAATTTATCTGTACACTTATGTTTGAAACAAAATACTTTCCGAAAATTGATACATGGATTCGAAACCAGATAAGTTCAAGATAATATTCTATTTGAGACTCATGAGTTACTGTAAACGAGGTAATCGGATTTAACCATCTGTTACTGACCGAGGGATTATGCATATATTTCACAGTAAGACGAGTGCCATTAAGAAAAAGATGCAGAGATGGAAAACAAATGTTTTCAGGACTACGAAAGCTCCATATGTGATTCTAAGCACTGGAGTTTGATATCATTAGCTAATATGTAGATCATCTACTCTATTACCAACTGAGCGAAAAGCTCGTCACTGTGTTGTTAACGATATATAATTCTGTTCCCCTTTGTTGATCATGTGATACACACTTGTTGCAAGTTGATTTTCACGTACGATTGTCTTTCTAAGTCACATCCTTTAAGGAAACTGGAAGTAGAATCAGGATCAAAATTGGGTGTACAAGACATCGACAGCTTTACTGAAATATGTCCTGTATGATCATGATAATAATTGCTGACAATTGAATGTTCCAAGAATGTTTATTGATCATTAAACTGAGAATGGGCGTTTTATTCTGTTTCTATAATTGTTCGCCACGTATTTTGAGGCTTCTTTTCGTTTGAGGGGTTTCGTGTGGTCAAATCTAGAAGCCGAAATCCATCTATTTCGTTTTTTAATAGCAGATGGTTTTCAGGGTGTTAGTTTAGAAAATAATAACAACACCCGTAACACAAGAACAATAACAGTACAGCAGGAAATAAAAGCTAAACTGTCAAATTTCCAAAACACGGAGAAAAAAAAATATTCAGCTATCGTTGTCAGTCTTTGATGCAAATGTTAAGCGAACGGTATATATCCGGATTGGTAAACGTGGCGCTGCTTGAACTAAATTGCCACAACCAGTGATGCTCTCGGCAGAAGGTCAACGAGCTTCCTCCGTACAGGTGTTCATCCGCCTGAGCCAAAACATTTCATTGGCCACTCACCCCAACGCGACTTACGGTTAGGGAGCCTAGGTAACCGTGTGGTTAAGACTTCAGGTTTGTTCCTAGGTTCGAGTCACGATTCCCACCCAACAGCTAGGCTGAAGGAGACAGCAAATTCCAGTACACACACACACACACACACACATACAGACACACATTCACACGATGGTGAACTCCGCTCGGAATTCGGGCCAGAGAGAGAGAGAGAGAGAGAGAGAGAGAGAGAGAGAGAGAGAGACAGACAGACAGACAGACAGACAGACAGACAGATAGACAGACTTATGTTGTGCTGCAGAGAGAATTTAGTGCTGAAACTTCCAAGCAGATTGTGGATTGAGCATTGTTAATCTGCTGGTTGACCTGTCAATATGTTTGTTGCTGTTGTTGGTGTCGTAATCATTCTCTCATACTCTGACCCATCTTTAGGCATTCCTCTTATGTCGCTCATTCTGACTCCCCTAAACATAGCCGCATCTAGGTACGTTCTCTCACTGCCTACGGTCGACAGAGAGCAATCGTTATTTGGACATCACAGGGCAACCTACAAGAGAAGACAGTGCACTGTAGCCGAGTCACTTCAGCGGTGTTCAATCGGTGATGCCTGTTCTGATCCAGTTTCTGTACACGACACCACCGACTAAACCCACATTTCTATCCTATTTCATCCCCCCCCCCCCCCGCCAACCATGCTCAACCCTACCCTTCTGTCGACAATAATGGGTAAGTCGAAAGCTTGCTTGAGCGAGCGTTCCGATCTGGAGAGCGCTACCACAGAATGAATGACAGTTGTAGGCCATCGAGGTATCGAGGACTGAAAGCTTTGAGGGTTGTGGAACGATTTCACACGGGGATAAGGTGTGTGAGAGGATATCCCGAACGTGGTCAGAATTGATCAAGAGTATTTATATAGCGCCTATCCCTGGTGAGAGACCAAGCTGTAAGCGCTTTACAATCCGTATTCTTGTTTACACAACGGGCTGCCTACCTGGGTAGAGCCGACTGAAGAGCTGCCTTTTGCCGCTTCATTCAGTCGTTTCCCCGTGTTCAGTCAATGTCATTCATTTGAACTCTCTTTCATTCTTTCGATTTTTCTTGCAGAAGTGCATGCTATGTGTAACATGTCATCCATACCAACGGCCAAACCAGCCTTCTCTTCTGAAAGTTGGAGATGAGATTTTACGTGTATGCAAGATGTTATGCGTTCGTTCACACACGGAACCTCGGTTTATAGTCTCGTCTGAAGGAATATTTGGGAAATGGAGTCAGAACCAATATAAACTCCAAGGAAAAAACTCCCCCTATACCCAAACGGCCCGGCGGAGATTCGAACCCGCAACCCCAGGCTCACCAAGATTACGAGTCCGGGGCTCTCCCAACCGAGCTATTCCGGCTCTCATAATGAGAGCAAGGCATGAAGTACCGCAGACTTTGACAACTCCTTTTTTTTTTTTTCTTAAAGTGTGTGTAATCATCGGTGAGAATGACGATGAGGAAGATAGTACTCTGGCGTTCCATAGTGGTCCGAAACAACATTACCTTACCTGTTAGTAAAGAATGCATTCCAGAATGACACATTAGGAAATGAATTCAGTTACATTCATGTTCTTCGGATATAAAAATTGAGAGCTTTTAAAGAACCATAAGTTTGTAGTCATTCTGGGGAGTCAAATTTCAGTGTTATACTTTTCTTTTCTAGGGAAAAAAACGTGAGCGAACAGAACATACTCTGAATATACACTTTAAACGGAATATACACTTTTCCTTTCTGGGGAAAAAAAAACGTGAGCGAACGGAATATACACCGCTGAGGAGAGGAGGAGAAGGAAGGACGTGGGCTCGCTCAGGCTGAGGAATGGGAGGGGACTGGTATTTCACAGCAGCTGTCACGAGTAATGATAGTATTTTCACGAAGGTCAACAGTCTCTTCACGCTGCCCGGCTGCTAGGGTGTTGTAATGTTCACTGCTGTTTTCTTCAAGCTTGTTTACGGCTTCGCACAAAATGGAAGGCTGTGGAGAGGTGGCTGGGTAGAACAGCTGATTTGTGCACCAACTTTGGTTCCAAGTGTTTTCAGTTCGAATCATGCTGGCGCCCGGTATCAACACTGCTATTTACCATTTTACTGCCGTGGTGTGGTAGCTAGAATTGCTGTGTTTCCGGGCTGGGAGGAAGTTGGTTTGATTTCAGTCAGTTTGTGTGTGTGTGTGTGTGTGTGTGTGTGTGTGTGTTTTGGCCGAGGCCAGCTCGTACCCAGAGCCGAGTTGTTTTTTTTTTTTATGGAGAAGACTGGGCCCACGCAGTCGGTTCGTCCTCTTAACGGACGCGTCTTTGTGTCTGGCCAAAGTTTTCTTATCAACACACACAGGTGTCTGCATCTGTCGGGCCTGGCTGATGCCAGGATAGTTATGGAAGAAAGCGTCGAATACAGCTCTATCATTTAGTGTCGGAGCAGACTGTAACTGAATAGCATCATAATCACCTTCCTCATCCTTACTGATCAGCAGGGGAGGGGGTGTGTGTGTGCTTACTCACGACGATGGCTCCGCGATTTAGCACTATTGTCGCCAGTAGCGAGTGGCGCCCTGCGTATGTTGGATCACAACACAGGCACCGCTGAACACCACCGAAGCGACCCGGCAGCAGTGCAGTGTCTCCTCTGATGGGTTACCACATGACTTGACATTGCTGCTACCCGTTGAAGACTGGTACCGTTCACTGCGACAGGACAAGCCAGGGTGCGGGTGTGGATGGAAAGCTGGAATGAGCTGTAGTTCTGATGGTGAAATGCTGTGTAAAAGAGGCCTCTCTCTCTCTCTCTCTCTCTCTCTCTCTCGCGGGTCGCAGTCGAAGACAGTCGCACTCTTCATGTTGTTCTCAGGTTTTCCACGATTCTCCGGCTTCCAGTTGACGTATGGATGCGGATTCTTGCAAGAAGTTGTATGAAGGTGCTGTGCATTTGCTGACATCGTTTGATTCCTCCAATCGTTTTGGAATCTTGTGATAATTAATATTTTATTTTAATACTTAACTAAGAAGAAGTGGAAAATCAAAACAGTTCATACTCCGGATTCCTGAATAGGAGGTGTGTATCCCGTGCAACAGTGAGTGAAAAGTTTCGCCCTGTGACCGTGGCCATGTGTGTGATCAGTCATCTGTAAATGATGGTCTGTGCTTGAACATCGGAGTATGGCAATGCTGGCACGTGCGTGTATGTGTAGCGTGAGTCCGTGTTTTTAACCTGTGTCATGTCTGAACAAATGCTCCCCAATGATAAGCCACAGGCACACGAAACTGATCCAGTTTCAAAACTCGAACGATTCGCCACAGACACATGTAATTAATACAGTTTCAAATGGAAACAAACTGATCGACACCGCTGACGCAATCCAAGATATTTTTGGTGTGAAGAAGATGAACTGTGCGTCTGGCGGAATATCCCTTCTCTACCGTTACTCAGCCATCTATGATAGTTGTGTGAAACTACAAGTCACTGATTTTGATTACAATGATGAAATCGATACCCTTTCCATCTGTGCTATGGATCCAAGGACTTCCAACTGAACTCGCCAAAACTACTATACGTGTCTTCTGGAATACATCTAAAAGAATTACTATTACTCTATATTTCAAGACTTCTCAAATGTCGGGCACTCTTCTTGCCCAAGGAAGAGACTGCACACCCTCTGGGGTCAAGAAGAATGTGAAAGACTGAAACATCCTGTGAGTACATTTCTGCTCGACAAGGACATCGAAAGTCTAACCTCGTCCGTACTTAGCATCCCCTTGACCTTCATCCACCCGCTTGGCCCTGCAACCCTGACCACCTCCACCATGGACCTGTCAACCCTGACCACCTCCTCCACCATGGACCTGTCAACCCTGACCACCTCCACCATGGATCCCCTCTGTCAGTCAGCTGCTGCGACTGAGCCCTTGCATGAGACAAGTCCCCACGGAGACGGAGACCCAGCAACAGCCAGTGAAGAAGATACTGCTTCACCTGCTTCTTGTTCATCCCCACCCTGTTCAGTCAGTGACGGTCACTGATTCTGTCCTGTCCGAAAGTCTCGTCAGCAAGTTGTCCTGCACCCGCCCACCCCATCCCAGCATTAGCGTCACTTTTTCCCGCTGACATGGAACCAGAGAAGTTCAAGTCAACGCCCCTTGGCTCCAAAAGTAAAAAAAACTCCGCAGACGCACACTTTGCCCTCGGCAAACCAAAGAAAGTCTTGAGTCCCCTTGTCCACTCATGCAGACAACAATCCCAACAACTCAGAGAAGTAATAGATGATTTGGGTGCATCCCAACAAGATCTGAAACACTCAATCGTGTCATTGATTGAGGACGCCAAAACAGCAACAAAGAATGAACTAAAAACTTTCATCAAGTCCAGTAGGAACTCCATCTACTCGAGAATTGACGATCTCGAAATCAAATATCTCAATTAAGTGATTCCTTAGATGTTTTAACAAAAGAGAACCAGTCATTCAAGTCTCAACTTAGCAGCTTGCGTTCAGAAATGAAGATCCTGAAATCCAAAAAGTCAGCAGTCGACGCCAGTACACAGCATAACAGTGAAGACTCAGTATCACATAGATCACACACACCACAGTCAATCATCTTACTCCCACCAACTCTCAAACAACTGCTCGGGACAGTAACCCGTATAACCCACAGTCCCATCTGGCTACTCCCTGTGTCCCTGTTCAGCATTCCACTGACCACTGTGGAGACTCCAGTTGTGTGGAGAGTGGTCATGCTCCCCAACGAATTGTCCAGTCCTCCACATCTGAGGTTCAGCCAGCTGTGCACCCTAGCGACACCGGCAGTGTAGAGAACAGACCCCCTACCTCACCACGACAGTCGTCTGCACCCGTGGTACATCGATCTGACCACTGCAGTGACACCAGCTGTATGGAGAGCAGACCCCCTGCCTCACGAGGACAGTGCCCCACATCTGAGGCTGACCCAGCTGATATCGGCAACAGGCCTTGTGAAGTGAACGACCCTGATGCTTCACACTCTGATTCAACTGATCTTCCTGCCCGACCTGACGTTTGTAAAGAAGATCCCCTACAGTTCCCATCACTACTACTGACTACGCTATTCCCGTCAGTAATATGTTTGACCCTTTGTCCGAGAGAGACTCATATATCACGACACCCAGTGATAATAACGCTCAGAAACGCAATGATAGTGACAAGAGACGTTCTCCATCTCCCGAGAAAACAAGTCCGGATCTCTGTCCCCGTGACATTTTAAACAAATTTCAGTTAATGATCGGGCAACTGCACTTTTAATCGGTGACTCTGTCTTAAAGTTTTTGGACCCAAGAGATTAGCACTGCGCTCATATAATTTGTTTAAAATATGTGTCTCAGGCATATCTATCTATGATTTGAAACAATGGCTTATTCGCCAACCTACTAATCAAAAAATTAAAGCTGATCATTCATGTTGGCATCATTGACTGCTCCTCTGAACAGGTTTCCGTTCAACAGTGGACGCAATTAATAAACCTGTGCCATCAAGTTTTTCCAGCTTCCAAACTAGCATTAAGCTCCGTAATTCCTGCAAAAGGCAGGCACAATCTCAACAATTTTGTTTTCCCGTCAAATCGGAATCTCAAACAAGCTTGCTATGATTCCAAAATCACCCTTCTGGATAACACTGATGTTTTTGTCGCAGCCTCTGGTGCTCCAAAGCTTATCATGTACCAGGATCTTACCCACCCCAGTCTTAAGGTACAGCCCAGTTGGCTTCAAGATTCAAGCGAACTATCTTGAACTGGCTGGTGGACACACTGCCTCCACTCAGAGACAACCAAAGAGAACGGGACCAGCCACGAGAGTTTCAGTTCAGATCCAGTTCTGGAACTGTAAGACTTAACGATGACTTTCCATCTGACATGTCTACTGAACGGAAAATGTATTCCTCTTCCCACCGCATTCCCCGCTCCTCCCAACCTGCCAACAACACCCGTGATACCCGGTATAATCCCTGCCCTCCTCACCTTTTCCCATATTCTACCAATATGCATGATCCTGATCCCCGAAACTTATTCAGTCCTAACATCCATTCTGGTAATATTACTCAAAGTGGCGTGCATTCCAATTCTACTGCGGATCACAGTCCACTAGACCCAAACCAGACCTCTGGTTATAGCCATGTGTTCTCCCAACACCAGGAAGATCTTGGCTATAACAGTGGCCGAACTATGGATAATGGTGTACCCCCATTACAGTCAATGCAAACATTTCCCCTCTTTGATAAAACAAACTAACACTCAATATCGCCCCTCCCAGCCAGAACCCCTTCACACCCTCACCCACCCCCACACAAAACTGTCCAACCGCCGTGTCAACTCTGGCACAGAGTCGGGGGCATCGTATTTTAGTCCGGACCCTTACGAATCCCCTGCCCCTCACCCATCCCCACACAGACAGCCCACCCCTCGAATGTACACTGGCATTGACTCAGGGTCACAGTATTATGGTCTGAATCCTGATGCCTTTCCAGCCCCTCGTCACATGAACATTTTGCCCAATGCCCATCCCATCCCTCCTATAAGTGACATGAATCGTTATTTACATTTATTAAACATGATGACTTCCCAAATGTTGAACATTCAACACTACCAATAGCAGAGATTGACATGGCACTAAACAGCAAGATACACATGTCATGAAAATCACTCTTCTATGTGTGTGTATGTGTCTGCAAGCAGTGTTCAAGGGCGTTTATGCTAATGTGTACGCCGCGCGCACGCGCACGCACACACATGTGTATGTGTGTGTGTGTGTGTGTGTGTGTGTGTGTGTGTGTGTGTGTGTGTGTGTGTGTGTGTGTGTGTGTGTATGTGAATGTGTGCGCGCGCATGTGTGTGTGTGTGTGTGAGAGAGAGAGAGAGAGAGAGAGAGCGAGAGAGAGAGAGAGAGAGAGAGAGAGAGAGAGAGAGAGAGAGAGAGAGAGAGAGAGAGAGAGAGAGAGAGAGAGAGAGAGAGAGAGAGAGAGGAGAGAGAGAGAGAGAGAGAGAGAGAGAGAAGATCCGTGTTTTCAGTTGCCTAACTCCAAATTATGAGTGGTTCTCAAACTTGTGGTTGATCTTCCTCAGAATATTGAAGATCTTGAAGATTCGATGTATATACCGTATTCCATTTGTGTGTATTTACTGATTGATTCTAGTTCCCGGGCGACTTGCAGTGGTGACGCTCCCTTTGTAGTTTTGATATTGATATTTTCCATTTAGTCTTCAGTAGAAATCTGATAACGATTTACCATTTTCTTACGGTTTTCTAATTTACTTCTTACTGTTTACCTATTCATTATTCATTTACTTTATCTCAATTCGTTTTGTGTGTGTTTTTGGAACGGTTTTGCTTAATTATTTTTCTTGGTCCCGTGTGTGGAATACACTTGATTTGTGATTTCTTTATCGAGTTGCACTATTCCATTTGTGTGTATACCATACCATATTCCATTTGTGTGTATTTACTGATTGATTCTAGTTCCTGGGCGACTTGCAGTGGTGACGCCCCCTTTGTAGTTTTGATATTGATCTTATTTTATTTAGTCCTTAGTAGAAATCTGATAACGATTTTCCACTTTCTTACGGTTTTCTAATTTACCTTCTTACTGTTTACCTGTTGATTATTCATTTACTTTATCTCAATTTGTTTTGTGTGTATTTTGGAACGGCTTTGCTTAATTATTTTTCTTGGTGCCGTGTGTGATACACACTTGAATTGTGATTTCTTTGTCGAGTTGCTCTATTTCGCATTTATTTATCATCCTTTAAACTGTATTTGTAGACATGTCATTCTGTACTTGTGATTTTTGTTCCAATTCCGATTATTGATTCCTCTTTTACCAATGTCCACAGTGAACACGTGGCCTTCTAAGGAAGGTCTCAGAATTGGATTTTAAATATTAATAGATTGATAAACAAACGTGATGAACTGTCTTCCATACTTTATAATTCCGGAAAGCAGTTCCACCTATTCTGCTGTGCTGAATCTAGATTAACTAAACATATTCCTAACACTGACGTTTCAGTACCTGTTACAATCATATTCGCCTTGACCCTACTCTCCCAATGCAAACTGGCCTAATACTTTATTCAAGTCAGTCTCTTAGGTGTCAACGAATTAATTCTTTTGAATGTTACGGTATTGAATCAATCTGGGTCGAAGTCAATATCAAGAAAAAAAAAACAAACCATCTTAGTAGGATTCTTATACAGAAACCCCGCAGAATGCCTTGACTGGCATGATAAATTTAACGACATGATGGAAGCTGTTTTACTTGCTGGAAACGAAACGAAACTATTCTCCTGGGTGATTTTAATATAGACCTCCTAAAGATCAATAATCGATGGAATGTAACGTGCAGTAATTTAGGCCTGTCTCAGTTAATTGATTCACCAACACGGATTACCCCAACATCTGCAACTTTAATAGATCACATCTATGCTAACACAAAACAAAAACATCATTGAAATATGCTCTCCACATTGTGGCTACAGTGATCATTTACCTGTATGTGTCACTTGGTTAAAGAAAGGTACAAAAATTCCTAAAACTGGACATAAAGTTATCACATATAGATCATTTGCCGACTTTAATCGGGATTCTTTCTTATTTGACTTAGCCCATTCATCATTATCTCAAGTTTATCATACACACTAACCCTGATGAAGCCTTTGAATTTTGGCACAGAACCTTTATAGAGATTTACAACAAACACGCTCCATTTAAAACCAAAAGAGTTAAACATTCCCCCAACCCCCCCGTGGCTTACAGATCAAATTCAAGAAGCTATATGGTTAAGAGATACTTTATTAAAAAATAAACAGTTTGATCAGTTTAAGAAACAAAGAAATAAAGTTACATCTATGCTACGCAGTTCAAAACAGAAATATTTTAGAAACCTAGTTTATAACAACTCTAAAAAATAACTCTAAACCAATTTGGAAGGCCATAAACACTCTCTCACACAAGAATCTTGACAAAACCTACACAATTCCGAGTGATATATCTGCTGATACTCTAAACCATCATTTTTCTAATATTGCTGATCAAACTGTGAAACACGATGACTCGAAAGCCAATGACCTAAAAACTCTTGATCGATTACAGTGAGTCTAAAGCGATTAAATCAGAATTAGTTATCCCCCCTATAAAGTTATACGATGTTTACTTCTATCTTGTGCATATGAAACAGACAAGTACACGTGGTCTTGACGACTTAGATGGGAAGATTTTGAAACTCAGTGCCCCTCTCATTGCTGACTCCTTGACTTTTCTATATAACCTTTGTATAGAGATAAATGTTACTTTCCAAATATTCTCAGCAAGCTAAGATAATACCAATCTACAAATCTGGCGATAAAACTGATCCTTCTAATTATAGACCCATTTCACTTATTTCTGTTCTCTCCAAACCATTAGAAAAACATATTAACAAACATGCCATGTCTCATATCTCAAAGTACGATTTGCTTCATCCCAGCCAGTCTGGATTTAGAGCTAACCACTCTTGCCACACAGCACTATCAAACCTCGTTGATCAATGGTTAACCAATATTGATGATTTGAAATTTACTGGAGTTTTGTTCGTTGATTTTGCAAAAGCATTCGATGTTATAGACCATACATTACTACTGAAAAAACTGGTACTTTACAAATTCTCTGATAACGCCCTTTTACTAATAAAATCGTTTCTTACTGACCGTCAGCATACAGTCTTCTTACGTAACAAGCAGTCCATTTTTTTACGACAAAAATACGGTGTACCACAGGGATCAGTTCTTGGTCCTCTTCTTTTTCTACTCTACGTAAACGATCTACCCTTACACATAAAAGGTTCCTGCGAGCTGTTCGCGGATGACACGTCTGTTCATTCTAACCACTCTAACCTCCATCAGTTATCCGTTAAAATGCAAGAGAATGTTGACCAGTTAGTTACTTGGACTAAACTCAATCACATGTCTTTAAATGAAAAGAAAACTAAGTATATGATTATAACGTCGCGGCAAAAAAGACAAAACATAACTTCTGTAATGCCCTCTATATACATAGGTGTAAACCAGCTTGAAGAAGTCAGTACCCATAAAGTTCTGGGAATCACCTTAGATCATAATCTCACCTGGGCACCCCATATTACTTGTTTAAGCAAACGCGTGTCGCAAAAAGTATTCCAGCTGACAAAAATAAAAAAATTTCTGATATAAAACGCACGTAACGTAAGCACTTTTACCATGCATATATTCAATCATTTATTGATTATGCCTCTACTCTTTATGATTCGTGTAGTGCTAATTCACTGAAACCTCTAGCCAGGGTCAATAAACGAGCCCTCAAGGCTATACTTCTAAAATCATCTTCATTAACCCCTCAAGACTATATCAAACTAAACATTCTTCCTTTGTCACTCAAACTTCAATCAATACAACAAAGCAATAATGATGTACAGAATTATGAACGGTTACGCACCTCCTACTTTAACCGCTAAATTTCCTCTCAATCAGTCACGTTACACTAATAATATACTTATCCGTCGACCAAGAACCGATCTTTTCAAAACTAGTCTTATCTACTCCGGCGGAACACTTTGGGAATTCCCTACCAATAAACATTAAAGAAAAGGGAGCATTAATTCTTTCAAGACAGCCTATAAAAAATTCCTTATCCAAAACATTGTATCATTTTAAACAACTCTTGCATAAATCCTTATTCATAAACTAAATCATTTCATGCTTATTTCAAATGTGAATAGAAGGTTACAATTATCTAAAAGTATATACTTGTATTCGTCTATGCCTTAATTACTTTATGAATATGTGTGTGTGCGTGTAAAAGTGGAGGAGGTAAACGGCACTATATTTACCATACATCGATGCCTCCCTCCCATAACTTTCCCTGCTTCACTTACCCCCCTCGCCCCTCCATTTCCCCATCCCAAGTCCTCCCCCTTTATTCTCCACTTTCCCTCTCTGCCTTCCCCCTCCCTTTTCCAACCTCCCCCCCCCCCCCCCCCCCCCCCTGATGCATTTATAGTATTGTTATTCTCATATTTTTTTGTCAATGATATCCCAGGACTGGGTGGAAAAAGTATTTATATACTTATCCTATTATCCTGGTAAAAATAAAATTTCGTTTCGTTTCGTTTCGTTTCTCTTCTCTCTCTCTCTCTCTCTCTCTCTCTCTCTCTCTCTCTCTCTCTCTCTCTCTCTCTCTCTCTCTCTCTCTCTGTATGTGTGTGTGTGTGTGTGTGTGTGTGTGTGTGTGTGTGTGTGTGTGTGCTGAGAATGTTACTCCCGTTAGCCGTATCATCATAAAAAGGTGTAGTCATCAACACTGAATGTCACTAACTAACTAACAATAAAAAGTTGTGGAGCTTCCTTCAGACTGGTGTTATGTTAGACACCGAATTCGTAATCAGACATTGCGAATTTGAATCTATGGGTACCCGATATAACAACAACAGCAACAACAAAGCCCTTTTTCACTTCCAATCTTAACGTTTCGTCCTTCTGGTGGCGAGCAGAGTATAGTCTGATGACCCTCCCTCAGAATCTTGTGAGACAGTTATTATCCTCACCCCCCACCCCACCCCCCCCTTGGCCCCCGGTCGACCTCCAGTTCACCTGGCTAAGAGCATGTTTCGACAAGAACCCTGAAACAATTAAAGAGTTGGAGAGGTCTAGCTGCAATTTGGGAGCGGGAAGTCACATAGTAGATCTTGATTTTATTTTCCCGTGCCATGGATGGTTATGTGAGACAAAGAGGAGGTAAGCGTGCGCTAGCGCGCGCGCGCGCGGTGTGTGTGTGTGTGTGTGGGGGGGGAGTTGTAGGTGAGGGATGGAGAGCGAAAAGAGGTAAGGGGAGAAGGGAAGGGTGGGGTGTATTCTGTCCGGAGGAGGATTTCTTCGCCCATGCGTGAGGAAAATCCAGGTTCGTTTCTTAAGGGTCTACAGTTGCCAGAACGTTGGTGAGGAAGAGACAAAAAGGTCGGGGGGGGGGAAAGGTCGGGGGGGGGGGGGGGGGGGGGGGGGGGGGGGGGGGGAAGGTATAGGGGTTGGGGGTGAGGATGTGGGAATACCTTTGATCCTTCTTTGTTTTTATTTCATACTCTTTTCCCCCCCGAAACAGGCTCTTTAAAATGTATTCACATCTCCGAAATTTGGGCTGAAGGGAGAGGAAGGGGAGGGCGGACGGAAGGGAGGAGGAGGGGGGGAGAGGAAAGGAATGTGAGGATTTGAGGGAGGGAGATGGTAGTGGCGGTAGGAGGGATGGAGGGGGGGTGAGCGGAAGAAGGAAGGCAGGGGGAAAGAATTCTTGGACACCGCCACCCACCCGCCCACCCCTCTATCGGTACCTCTTACCTCGGGGTCTGGTCCAGCCACATTCTGCAGGAGTCTATAGCGGACAGCAAGTTAAAGGATGGAAAGCATGGATTGCAGAGCATGAGGTTTGGGGCCGTTGGAAGTAAAGGGTTATTTATTTCTATTTTGCTTTTTTTTAATCTCCTTTTTTTTTTATTTGGCTGAATGAGCTCTTTAGAAGATACTTTCTGATTCTCGAAATTCTGCCGGAAGGGAAAGAGGAGTAAAAAAAAAAAAGTGTGTGTGTGTGTGTGTGTGTGTGTGTGTGTGTGTGTGTGTGTGTGCGTGTGTGTGTGTGTGTGTGTGTGTGTGTGTGTGTGTGTTGTGTGTTATGTGTGCGTGTGTGTGCGTGTGTGTGTGTGTGTGTGTGTGTGTGTGTGTGTGTGTGTGTGTGCGTGTGTGTGTGCGTGTGTGAGTGGATAGATGCTGTCATACTCACACTCCAGATACACACGCCCATGCATGCATCCAAGTATTCACGTATACCCTTTTCTCATTATTATCTTACTCTTGTGTGTGTGTGTGTGTGTGTGTGTGTGTGTGTGTGTGTGTGTGTGTGTGTGTAAGTGTGTTGGGGGGTGGGTGCGGAGGGGAAGAGAGAACTCCCGGATCCCCCCTCCCCAACTTCTCGCTGTCCTGTCTGACCCCTGGTATCCAGGGGCGGATCCCATCCAGAAGAAGACCAGTCTATCACGAGGCAAGGGTTCAGATGTGTTCTTCAGTCTACACTGGCCAAAGTAGTGTTCTCAAGTTAGGAGAAGACGCGGTGGAAGGGGATCAGAGAAGAACAGGGCCAAGTGGTGCTGAGTTGAGTGATTACTTATTTATTCATGTTTTTTTTTCTCCACAGTTCTCTCTATTCTTTTTTAAGTTTGGCCGGAGCAGGACGAGGGAGGGAGGAGAGAAGAGGAGAGGTGGGATGGGAAATGGAATACCTCCTCACTTCCTACACTTCCTCCTTGATCGACGCGCTTACCATCAACGAATGAATATCTTGCGATAAAAAAAAAAATTAACAACCGTCTCTTACTCAAACAGTCAAATGCACTCATAAGATCAAGACAAAGTTTTCACTCCCTCCCCGACGCCCCCCCCCCCCCACCCCCTTTTCTTTTTATCCAACTCCGCACTCAACCCCCCCCCCCCCCCCCCTCAACCACCCAACCCCCAAAAAAGAAAAAAAAAAAAAAAAAAAAAGAAAATTGAAACAATGAAGACATGAAATATGATAAACGTGAAGGATGTTTTTCTCCTTTTCTTGAGAGAGAGAGAGAGAGAGAGAGAGGAGAGAGAGAGAGAGAGAGAGAGAGAGAGAGACACAGACAGAGACAGAGACAGAGTGTGTGTGTGTGTGTGAGGTGAGTGTGTGTGTGTGTGTGTGTGTGTGTGTGTGTGTGTGTGTGTGTGTGTGTGTGTGTGTGTGTGTGTGTTGTGTGTGTGTGTGTGTGGAAATGGAGGTCGTGTGAATGGGTAGGGCTAAGTATAAAAGAAAAAGCTGTGTGCTGAGTGTGGTCGAAGAAACCAAAACAATGCGAACAAAGTAAAGAGAAAGAACAGATGAAAACAGAAAACGCCGTTCGATCGGTGCTTTGCTGCCCCACCAT
>JADBJO010010809.1:58373-69484 GCA_016801955.1 Conus betulinus | reverse complement strand
TTTACTAATTGTTTTCTCGGTTAAGTCACGGCTTAGCAAATTCATTAGATCCAGATAAAGCAGATGTAATTTCCTGATCTCACATCTCAGCAAACAGCAATCCTCAATCCGAGGATCAGTTTCAAATCTCTGTATTAATAATATGCCTTTGGCCACTGCCTGCACGGGTTATCAGCCACTGTTGTGTGTGTGTGTGTGTGTGTGGGTGTGTGTTGTGTGGCGTGCGGGTGTGTGTATTGTGGCGGGGAGGTGAGTGCGTGTGTGCGTGTGTGTTTTGATGTTGCGAGTGCGTGCGTGACGTGGTGTTAGTGTGTGTGTGTGGTGGTGTGTGTGTGAGTGTGTGGGTGGGTGTGGCGTATGCGTGCGTGGTGGCGAGGCAGCGCGCGACTGGATTGCGTGTGTCGTGTGGGTTATGTGTGGGTGTGTTGTGTGTGTGTCGTGTGTGTGTGGTGGTGTGCCTTCGACTTTTTCAACGTGCATCCATGGCGTATTTTTGGACAAACCCGTCTCCATAAAATTCAACGCATTACAGACCCGTTCGAATCTGCATTTCACTTGCCAAAGGCATCGGCAAAGGTGTTTCTAGCACTGGTTATGTACTGTATTCTTCCCAAAGACCTCATTCACCTGTCGGTCTGTCTGCTGTATGTCTGTCTCCCCTCTCAAAAAAATTTCGGCAGCGCTGAAAACGCTGTCTTGAAAGTCTGCAGTGCCTTATGCCTACCACGGGAGAGAAACAGCATTTCAGTTCTGTCTTTACTACACCTCTCTGTGCCTTACCGAAATCATCGACCATTCTGTTCCACTCTTCTTTCATGCATCAGCCAATTCGGTCTCTTCCGGTACCGTAGGTTATACAGCAATTACACACATCCTGATGTAACTGGCCACAATCACATAGCACATAGCGACTTGTGTGCACACATTGCCACGGTGCGACTATAGTACATCAAATTTCACAACCAAAGAGGTCCTGAAATTCGTAAGGTAGCCCACAAATGACTGATCCGATTCTAAGAGAGATAAGGGTGAATCTTATATGACAGGTAGAAGTGTTTCAGAATGATTTTTAAAAGCACGAAGTTGTACACTACAGCACGTTATTCATTCGGCTCCAACGTAACAGCAATGATATCACAATGTTCATGGGAAATCTACGTGGAAAAAACAAGGGACATGTATACAACACCTTACATGTGTCATTACATTCTCAAATAGGAGGCACCATTTGACGACGATAGTGGTGAAGGGAATAGGTAAGGTGTAATATGCCCCACAGTACGAGCACCGTACTTTTTTGAATGGAGCAGCAATCAAATTGCGCGTTTATGATAATACAGTGTGTCTTGAATGGTCGTGCAAACAAGTAAAAGAGAATAAAAACTCCTATAAACGGAAATACACTAGACAATGACATATCACCATCCTCTTGGTGTCCCAAGAGACAAACGTGAAAGAGCGCTTCAGTCCAACACGGTGTGATGCTCATACAAACCCAGGCCATCCCCGTTTGGTCATAATGGTGAATTACACATTTCCACGTACTCCCATAATGCTGGATAGTGGGGGGTCCTCTGTATGGTCAGCGAACGCTGACCAAGCAAGAACGCATGGTGTGCAATCGTGTGGCAGGGGCAGTCCGCACGGAGTTTCAGGCTTGCCCGCTGGGGCCGTGAGGAACGCGTGGCGACGGAGGGTGCCACTTCCCTTTGAACACGGGCGCGATGGTGGGCCGCAGCGCTCGTCGGGGGGCAAGTTTTCTTGGATAGCGATGAGTGAGTTGTATGAAAGGCGTGCGGTCAACAAGGCTCGTGCGATTGTTAGTGACAGTGGGCATACGCTTGCGCGACAGTTTGTGCTCCTTCCATCAGGCAGACGATTTTTGTGTTCCCAGAGCTAAGCTGATGCGCACAAAAAAGAGCTTTGTGTTCAAATCCATTGCGCTTTTAAACAAACACAGCGTGTAAGAAGAGGCGGTGGATCACCTGTGACACAAGCATGTGCGCGGGTGTGTGTATGTCTGTGAGCAAGCGGGAAAGTATAGATGCTGGAGTGTGTGTGTGTTTTTCTGTTTTATGTGTGCATGTCCTGGAACAGTGAGGAATAGAAATGTCTGATCATGAGTGGCTGAGTGCGTACTTTATTTGCACTACCAAAAAGAGAAAGATTGAAATTCCCATTGAATCCGCGGTCCTCAATGAGTATGGTTATCATAACTATGCTTGTGAGTCTCCGCCTTCTTCTTCTTCTTCTTTTCTTCTTCTCAGTAGTGGTAGTAGTAGTAGTAGGTAGTAGTAGTAGTAGTAGTAGTATAGTAGTAGTAGTAGTAGTAGTATAGTGTGGTTAGTGGTAGGAGTAGTGGTAGTAGTAGTGGGGATAGTAGTCGTAGCCAGAATCAAAAATATATATAATCATAACATTAGTATCATCATCATCATCATCATCATTCATCATCATTAATCATTATCATCATACTAGCATCATCATCATATCATCATCATCGCCTTATCATCATTATGAGTATTATCAAATCGTCTACCCTTCACCCTCCTGTTCTCTGCAGTTCGATTCCATTGTTCTATTTTTTACCCAAGACCATATTTGGCCTCCAGATCAAAGAGAAGTGAATAGTGTTAATGTCCCTTGTTTTTCTGCCTGGAGAAGACCAATGGTCGAAACGCATTTTGTTCTGTTTTGTCATCTGTGGTTCTTTATTTGTTGGCCAAGCGTAATTTTATTTGATCATTGGTCTTAATATTTGACTGATCTGTTTCATCGGTATAAACCATCACGTGAACTCTTTGTCTCATATACGTCTTTTTTTTTTTTAAGTTTTCTCGTCAGTACTAGAACTATTCGTCAACGTAACTTTTGGCTGTCAAGCCCATGTGTTTCGTAAACTGAACCCATGCTGACTCATTGCATGGAATTCTGCTGCCAAGTCCCTTTGGTGTAAATCAAATGGGTGATGACTTGGCTGGCTACATGGTGGATTTTATTGGGGCAGTGCGAGCTTATCTGCTTGACAGAAACCTTTGATTGTGATTTTCATATGGTGGTGTCTTTGACTTCAGGAATGTAACAATCTGAGCAAAAAATGTTGTTTCGCACGAGAAAGAAACCCGGTGGTGGTCTGCGGCTGCGGATAAAAAACCAACCATAACAGTCACCTTAGTGAATAAAGGACGAATCAGCACAGAGGTTTATGGTGAACTGCCAGCAGCTCAGACGATTATAACTATTTCTTATTGGATTTTGATTAAATTGCCTTTCACGGTCGATGACTATCACAGCTTCTTGCTTCCTGTGTCGCCCGAGAGGGAAGCCCCAGTACATAATAGACGGTTTTGACCAAACAAACGGGAATTAATGCCGGAGGATAACACGTATGCTGTTATGTATAAAGACGACACATACGTTATTGTATGTGATGACTTAAAAATGTCAGTACAGGAAATAATCAGTCTCAAGCATCAGGACACACATCTTATGACTCTCTTCAAAGTAATGAAATGGGTGAACCTGTTTCGTTGTTCCAGAGACACAGCTATCCTGGTTCGATCATTTCTACTTGGTATTATTTCTGTTTGATTTGATAGTTTACGGTAAGAATGGTGAGCTATGTGCCTTCGCACGTGTGCGGTGTGTTTGACTGTTCTGTTGTTCCAGAATCGTTCAAAGAGGTAGGACTGTGTGTTGCATGTAGAGTACACTCACGTTATTTCCGTGGTATTGACCTAGATATGGGATCTGCGAAAAGGGAGAGAATTATGATACTGCTCTGACCGACAGCTTGAGAGACAAAGTATTGTGGTCTGAATGTGCACGACGAATGTACGAAGACGAGTGTGAGTCTTGTGAATCAAAGAGTGTTAGAGGATTTCGGAAAAAAATACGATAGACGATGTTGATTAACGTTTTCAATTTGTGTTAAAAACATTGTACGCAGCACCAGGGCGTATGGTTCGAATGGTCGGGAAAAAAGAACAGTGTAAGGAACGATTGGTTTTAACGAACAATATCGCGAGCGAAAAGTCAAAGGTCTTTGGAGGAATTCGAGAAGGGCTAAAACTGTTTTTGTATAACGCAAACAACTATTATCAGAAAAAGAAAGTATTACAATAAGTGCCTTTTAGAAAAAAAAAAAAAAAGTTGGATGGGCGGGGAGTGGGCGCGCGCGGAGTGTGTGGTGTGTGGGGGGGGGGGGGGGGGGGGGGTGGAGGCGGGAGATGAAACATAATCATATTAGGATATAGAAATTGAAACCTATGTTATTTTGGTCAACGACAGGTCAGTGAGCCGAAAATTGGTCTTACGTACAAGACCCTACTTTGCCGCAGTGTCTTGCATCACTTCTCAGGCATTCAATGATGTAGAAGATGTAGAGCGAGAGGAAACCCTGTTCGGAGGGAAAAAGATGATATGGATGAACTTATCTTCAAACGGTCGACATGTAAGGCTGAAATATATCGAAGGTTATTAAGGGTTTGGAAATTGGCAAAAGTGCTGACTTCACATTATGTAGATGAAAAGTTAAAACTGTTTTTCACGAAGCAGTTAAGGGGCGTTTCTGATTTTCTACAAAAGGTTATTCTGTCGGATATCTGTTAAAAGTATCTTTTTCTTGTACTTTGGTCTAAGTGTATTCTGTACTAATACATAAAAAGGTAGGTACCAGCAATCCCTATAAACTATAAGCAAGGGTAATATTAACTCATGTGCCAGCTAGAATTCATACACACAGTTTTGAATAAACAAGATGCAAAGTATATAAAACGTACTCCCAGTTTATCTTGAAAACGCGTGAGATATTCCATAAAGAAGAAAAAAAAACTGTTTGGGGCCGTTATGCCGTTTAGTAACGGCTATTTGGTAAACATCAGGCATCGTCCGTGACCCATAATGAACATACCTACAGATTTTCAGAAAGATCAGCCAAATACTTTTGAGATACTCTATAAAGAATTAAAAAAAAACGTTATGGCCGTTAAAGTCGTTAGCAGCACGGTTATTACGGTAACACAAAAACATCGGGCCATGATCCCTGACCCATAATGAACATACCTAAAAAGTGTCAGAAAGATAGGCCCAGTAGTTTTGTCTGGAGCTAGTGGAACACATTTTGGCCACGGACGCACATACAGACAGGCAGTGTGTGTGGTGTGTGTGTGTGTGTGGTGTGTGTGTTGTGTGTGTGTGTGTGCGTGCGTGCGTGCGTGTCGTGTGGTGAGTGCGTGCGGTGCGTGCGTGCGTTGCGTGCGTGCGGGCGTGTGTGGTGTGGTGTGTGTGTGGGTGTGGTGTGTGTGTGTGTGGTGTGTGTGTGTTGAGTGCGTGCGTGCGTGTGTGCGTGTGTGTATATGTGGGTGTGCTTTCTAATTTGCTGTGTCTTCCCTGGTTCATTGTCTTTGTTTCGTAACCTGCATGATCCCCTTTAGCGCAAGGCTGTTAGAAACTCTTTGACAATGAAATCTTTCTCATTGTTTTAGCATTCATTCTCTTCTCTCCTCGCTCTCTCCTCTCTCTCTCTCTCTCTCTCCTCTCGTATCTCCTGGTTGATCATGCTGTGATTGATGTGAATTTTTTTTATTTGCTTGTTTGATTGAACTGTGTGTTTCCCATTCTATTTCCCCTCCACTTTTGTGACACACCAGGTAAACAAGAAGCATTATGGTGACGTTTGGTTTCCTTTCTATTAAACAAAATTACGTTTCTCTCCCTCTCCCTCTCTCTCTCTCTCGCTCTCTCTCTCTCATCTCTCTCTCTCTCGCTCTCTCTCTCTCCATTCGCGACAGTGTTGGACACACGTGTTCAAAACGTCGAGCTGTGTTGGTGGGAAAAGATTCAATTTTGGAAAGAACACCGGACTATTCACCAGGAACACTTCCACACAGTACTTTGCCGTGTTAGGCTGTAAGCAGAGATGATCATGAGACCAGTGATGACTGCGAAATGAAAACTGAAATATTTGACTGGTCATAAAATTGGTATCAATAGGGTATAGCTCTAGAACGCGCGCGCCTTGAATGCCAACAGTGACTCCTCTCATCTCGCCCGCTGGGCCTGTAATAAAACTCGCATCTCTTTAAGGCAGAGACAACCTTGAAAGGATCTTTGTTGGTGAGGATTTCAACAACAGTTTTGCGATGTAAGGCGCAAACTGACGTCTAATCTGAAAGATGCCATGGAGCAAGGGTAAACAACAAGCCATGAGTTCCACAAGAGTTATGAAAAATTAAAAAACCCTAAATAGCAGTTCACTTGATCTTATTTTAAAGAGATTTGATTCACATATACAACCAGTTTACTGTATGAGGCTGAAATCTGAGGACTGGGAAAAAGGAGTTGTACATTGTAACGTGGTGTCTGTATTTGTATTGAAAATATTAATCATGGTTAGATAACCGTATGTCTAATAAATGATTTGGTCAATGTCGAAAACAATCCAATATTCATCGTTCATTAGTTTAGCAGCAAAGTGCTTTCAATGTTGGCAAAAGTGTTTGTGAACAGAAGGTTGCAAATTGTATGATTCACCGCCCTTCTTCCTTGCGCTGAACTCTGAAGCGAGTAAAGCTAAGTGAAATTTTCCCTTGTTCTGTTCATTGTGTCTTACCTGAAAGAAGACCAAAGAGGTCGAAAACGCGTTGTGTTTATAGTCTTGTGACTCGTGTGTCCACGTTTCTCTGGGCGGTTCGCTAGCATTTATTTAAGATTTGTTTAGATTTCCGCCTGCAGTCGTCTCACTTTGCAACTAGATGTATGATATATTGCTAGAACTGGTTAAAAGCGGAAAGAAAAACTGGATGTCGAATGTGTGTCTACATTTATGTGACTAGTGAATTTTGGGATGTTAATGCTGAATCAGATCAGCGGAGTCAGGGTATGTAAAAGGTTGACAGGCTATAGTCGGCAAGCTTGGAATGACCATACCTCAAACAGGGTGAAGAAGTATAGACTGTGAAGAAAGATGCAAAATTTCGTGACATTCAGTCGTATCTAAGAGTTTAGCTGATATGTGTGTTACAAGATTCTTAGTTAAAAAATGGACTTAGTGTGTCTGCAATAACAAGAGTCGTTATTTCAGATACAGAGGACATAGAGAAAGTGACTTAGTCGTCCACTGTGTGCCAAAGGAGAGGAAAATGAACGTATTTTCTACTGTGTTGTTCCAGCTTTGGAAGATACTTAGCGAAGTCAATCCAGGAGAATTAGACAGCCGTACATGCTTGGATTGTGTAACCTGTAGAGATCGTTTAGCAATTATGGAGATATTAAGAATCGTTTTGTTTCTCGTGTGCAGCATTTTTTGAAAAAGACAGGCACAGGCCTCTTGGATGTCATTCTGGTTATGTGTTGTTATGAATGCTATTTTCAATCTTAGCTCTTTCGTCCCCGTGATTAGGTGTGTTGTGTAGCTACCCCTTTAATAGACTAAACTGGCTTTCTGAATCAACTGTCTTGCGTCTTTATGGCTCCTCTGTCTTCTGTCTCTGTCTCTGTCTCTGTCTCTGTCTTCTCTCTATCTCTCTTCGCTCTCCTCTCTATCTCTCTCTCATTCTCTCCCTCTCTCTCCATCAGTTAATCTGTCTGCGTGTCTGTCGGTCCTCTCTGTCTGTCCTGTGTCTCTCTGTTCTCTCTGTCTGTCTGCCTGTCTCTCCTGTCTGTTCTGCCTCTCTGTCTCTCTGTCTCTCTGTCTCTCTCTCTCTCTATTCCTGTCTGTCTCTGTCTCTGTCTCTGTTCCTTGTCTCTCCTCTCTCTCTCTCTCTCTCCTCTCTCTCTCTCTCTCTCTCCAAAAACGTCAATCTTTCCCCATCCGCTTGCTCAGCCCCTTATGCCCAACCTCCTCCCTTTCTCCCTCTCTATCTCCCTCTCTCCTCTCTCTCTCTCTCCACTCTCTCTCTCTCTCTCCAATTTCTGTAAGCGTCGTACATGAAAATGTTCGGACCCAAACAGCGCCGTCGCTTTCAGCCAAATTTTTGTCATTTCCTTTCTTCGTAATTGATTGATTTCTATGAAGGAGAAGGAAGCGCGCACTGCGAGGAAATGGAATAGAGCGGAAAGAGAAATGGCTTAGAGAAAAGGGTGAGAGGAAGAGGAAGGGCAAAAAAAAGGGAGGATTCTAGGAAGAGAAGGAAGGGGAGAAAGTAGCAGCAGCAGCAGAACAGAAGAGGAGCGAGGAGGCGGGTAGGAGGAGGAGGGAGGAGTGGGGAGGAGGAGAAGAAGGAGAAGAGAAGAAGAAGGCAGGGAGGAGAGATGCAGAGAATAAAGCAGAAGAGATGGAGGAGGAGGAGGAGGAGTAACAAGATGAGGAGGGAGTGGGGGAAAAAAAGAAGAGGGGAAATGAGGAGGAGGGGTGAGGGGGATGAGGGGGAATGGAGAGGAAAAAAACAGAGGAAAGAGGAGGAGAAGAGGAAGAAGGAGGAGAGGCGAGGAGAAGGAAGGAGGAGAAGAAGAGAGAAGAAGAAGAAGAGGAGGAGGAGGAGAGGAGGAGGAGGAGGAGGAGGAGGAGAAGAAGAGAAGAAGAAGGACTCAAGAAAGAGAAGGAAGAAAGAAAAGAAGACGAAGAGACAAGAAGAAGAAGAAAAGAAGAAGAGAGAATGAGAAGAAGAAGAGAGACCAGCGAGTTAAAGCGAAGACGGGGACGCATTCCGAACTCCATAAAAGAACCAGACAACACTTCTGGATCAGGATGTCCAATCGTGTCCTTGGACAAAAGATGGAAGAAACAAAATCTTGATCTAGTATCACAAGGGGTGGTGTGTGTGTGTGTGTGTGTGTGTTAGTGTGTGTGTGTGGGTGTGTGCTGGTGTGTGTGTGTGTGTGTGTGTGTCCGTCTTTTTCAAGGGAGAGAGGACAGAACATGCCAAACAATGCGTGACCATTTGCAGCACTTCGCGGATCACATTTGACACACCATGTTATGTCAGAACAAACTCTTTTCTCATTCGCCATTTTGTGTCTGCAAATACTCCTCTGGAGTCTCTCGCTCTCTCTCTCGTCTCTCTCTCTCTCTCTCTCTCATCTTCTCTCTCTCTCTAGATCTCTCTCTCTCTCTAGCTCTACTGGCGGTTAATGTGACACATGTTATGTTTCTTTCGAATTTCTTGTTACATTTCCATTTTTCCATTGTGTTTTTTATTTTCAATTCTTCGGAGCGGAAATTGTAAACAAGCCCATATTTAGTGCGCTATAATCTCTTTCTCTCTCTCTCTCTCTCTCTCTCTCTCTTCTCTCTCCTCTCTCTCTTCTCTCTCTCTCTCTCGCTCGAATTCCTCCATCACTCTGGCGGACGCACTGATAAAGGTATCAGTTATTTACCGATCCTACATTGAAGGCTTTGTGTGTTCTACCACCAGTCGGCTTCAAACGCGGAAAAGACGAAAACCTGTCAACGACTGTCACAACCGTTAGAGAGAAACTAAACGTCGGACATTGAACCTCAGACGACAACATCCAGTGTCTCTCACCCCTGTTCTGTCCTTTGCTCCCTCCCCAAGCCCTCTCTTGCCTCCTGCCTCCTGGCTCATTGTTTTATGGCGTCTGGATGGCGCTAACGCAGCAGCGACACCAACCTCTTTGGTAGTTGTCGTTGTAGATAGATTAATGCAGTAGTAAGCAGCGCAGAAACACCGCGGCAGACAGAGTAGTGGAGTAGTAGTGGAAGGTAGTAGTAGTAGTTAGTAAGTAGTCAGTAGTGTAGTAGTAGTAGTAGTTAGTAGTAGTAGTAGAGAGAGAGAGAGGAGAGAGAGCGAGAGAGAGAGAAGAGGACGAGAAGAGAGAGGGAGCGAGAGAGGGACCAGGCAGACACAGACAGGGAATACGCACGCGCCGCGCGCGCGCACACACAAACAACACACACACCACACACACACACACACACACCACACACACACACACAAACACACACACACACACACAAGCATACGCACGCACGCACGCACACACACACACACACAACACACACACGCGCCGCGCGCGCGCTGCGCGCGCGAAGACGCAGTGAAGGGGATGGGGCAAAACTGAAAAAAACGACCACTCCTGTAATCGCATTACATGCTCTGAAAGGCCACGTCTTGCAGCAGGAGGCATTATGGCATCCGCTTCTCCTGTGGACACAGAGACGAGGAAATATCAAGCCGTTTCTTGTTGTACCACAGACAAAGAATGGAGAAGGGAAGGACATAAGGGAAGAAAGACAAATATGCAAAGAGAGGCACAGAAAAGAAAGGGGGAAGAGGGCGGGTGGGAGGAGAGAGAGAGAGAGAGAGGAGGAGAGAGGAGAGAGAAGAGAGGAGCCATGCGGGAGAGATGAGATGAGAGAGAGAAAGAAGCAGGCAGAAGGCAGACAGGCAGATCAACAGATGAACAGATAGACAGAAGAAGAAAGGAAAGAAACCCGTAAGGCATCCTAGAGATCCTCAATCACTTGAGAAGAACAAAAGACAGACGAGGGAAACGACAGTTCGAAAGCAAACAAACACCACAAGAATCATGAAGAGATGAGGGAAAGAACAGGAGGGAGAGAGAGAGGTAGAGAAGGGGCAGATGGAAAGGGGCAGACAGAGGGAAGAAAGGAAGGGAAGGGGACGAAAGGAGAGTGAGAGAGAGAGAGAGAGAGAGAGAGAGAGATGAGAAGAGAGAGAGAGAGAGAGAGAGAGAGAGAGAATGTTGCTGTCTGACATTATTTGCACTGGAGTGGCGTCCACACAAAAAACCTCTTCAGCAGTTGTGTTTGTGTGCTTCTTTTGTCAGTTTGTGTCTGGATGGAGGAAGGGAGATGCATCTGGGGGTGGGTTCAGTAAAACATGCACAAGGCACAGACAAGGCGCCGTCACGGGCTGTCTGTCTGGTCGGGCGTCTGAATACTGAGATATGTCAATCTGGAGAGCAAGCGGAGAGAACACAAACAGAAAAGTCACGGAGTCCCTCCATTTCAAAGACAGCAAGACACAACTTTAACGGCACAGCTTCCTAAGTCAACATGTTTCGCAATCGCCATCGTTCGTTCATGACAAAACAGGAGAATGTCTGAAAGAGAAGATCACCACCCAGAAAACTCGGGTGTCTAAATACCCCAGAGGGTTTTTACAGTAGCTTGGAATTCTAAGGGT
>JADBJO010010809.1:45873-48373 GCA_016801955.1 Conus betulinus | reverse complement strand
CACAATAGGCGACTTTTTTACATTAACTGTGATAGTTGTTTCGTCTTTGTCACTAGACAAACCCTATTCTATTATTGATCGAATTCTAGTCTCTTAGCTACAGCTAAACCATAAAAACTTCAAACTAGGAATGGCCAGAAAAGAGCTGCTGTCTTTGGAGATAATGTTTGACTCTGACAATGATGGGATAGGTTGCATCATAAATAATGGAATAATAAAAGTGACATGTTATTTTTTTATTGACAGCTATGCCCAATTCTTCGCTTTCTTGTATTACGTAGAGGATTGACCCTCAGAAGTTATTTCCCGAGCTGTCAAGGTATTTGTCAAGACTCTCTATTAAGTAAGTGCAAAGTTATAAGCTTTTGGCAAAACAGCCAACTGATCTTATTAATACGAAAGAAGGCATAGGATACAGTGACATTTAGGTATTATGTGAGACTTCTTGCCCTTTCTGTGGGCAATATTGTTTTGCAGTCATCTATCCCTCTCTGCCTTAAGATTTAACTGAAGAGTTTGAAGATTACCATGACAATGTGAAGTGTACAGGTAGTGGGATAAAACAGTCTGTACTTTCTGTTAATGGTGTGTTCAGTCACAAGGAGAACTGGTTCAATTAATGTATACCACGGTGTCTAACAACGACATCCATAGAACCAATTTTGTATTCTCAACCCACAGAGAAAACAATGCAACCCAACGGACTCCCAGAGTAGTCAGCAAAGGTAGAAATTGATCACAGAAGAAAAAGTCATAGAAAAACATCAGTTACCAACGATCAAAAGAACTGAGTGAGAATATGTTTGAATATCAAAAGGGAAAATAATAATCAAAAGCAGGGCACTTGGATACCTATTACAAAAGACAACGCACTAAAGAGTGACAGTCATGATACCAAAGAGTCAATTTCATGTATGATTTCAGGCAGAAGTAGAACAGTGGCGCTTCAGTGTGGTGTCGCACTGAGGTACGGGGAAGAGAAGAAGAAGAAGAAGAAGAAGAAGAAGAAGAAAAAGAAGAAGAAGAAGAAGAGAAGAAGAAGAAGAAGAAAAGAAGAAGAAGAAGAAAGAAGAAAGAAGAAAAAATCAAGAACAAGAACAAAAAGAAGAACATGAACAAAGAGCAAAACCAAAAACAAGAAGAACACGAAGAACAAGAAGAACAGAAACAAGAAGAACAAGAACAAGGAGGAAGGAGGAGGAAGAAGGGAAGGAGGACCAACAGGAGGAAAACATTTCGTATAACCTTTGTCAAGTTCTAGAATATGCAACCTTTGGAGTCAGTGTAAGTTCCCTCAACAACCCGCCCCTCTCTCTCTCTCTCTCTCTCTCTCTCTCTCTCTCTCTCTCTCTCTCTCTCTCTAGCTTGCCTGTTAGCTGACTCTCTGTCTGGCAGTGAATTTTAGTCTGCCCCTCTCCCACTATCTCTTCCCCACCTATCGGCGCCCCAGCCCTAGACAGAACCGGACCGTCTCATGTGTGCTGACAGACGATGCCGTAGAAATTTTAACATACAGATAATCAGCAGCAGGAAGGAAATGTCACCAGTGTGCAATCTCCAGTGAGTTGGTCAATGTCTGCTGTCTTCCTTTTCTTTTTCTTCGCTTTCTCTGCCCTCCACCCACAAAGTACTTTTGGTACAGTATAGTAACAGCACACCGTAATACCACATGTCTGCTGGTCAGTGGTTCCAGTTAGTGGTATGCTTGAGGGAGGCCAAAAGTTTGGAAAGAAAAAAACTGTGTGGACTGTGCTCCTAGGGAAGAAGATGACAGTGTTTATCATTGGGACATGCGATGTGTCTAGACTGAAATGCAATACTATTCTCAGCAATTTGTGTGAAAGGAGATTAGGGTCGACTATTGGAGTCATCATGTGTGAATTTACATTCGAGTATTATTCATATGAGATATGATGAAACAGAATTACCACGTCCATTTGGGATTTAATGAAAACAGAATTTCCTCACCGCCGAACGAAGGGACAAACATATTACAAAATGGTCACTTCATAAAAACCTGAAGGACGAGCATTTATCTCTTCGAGCTAGGTGCAAAACATGGTCTTAGGTGAACCACTCAAACTGTTCTTTATCTTACCTAAGAAAAACCAGTAGGTCAGAAAGCGTTACGTTTTTTCTTTTTTTTTTTAAATTTGTTTTTCGTTTGGCAGTGGCAGTAATTCTGTTTTTGCTCTCAGTTCTGTGGCGTTCTGTTGTGCCTGTTCCGATCCAGTATATCCATGTCGCCGCATAGTACATCCCCAACTGACGACAATAACCGCTTAGTCACGGAGCTAGTGTCGGTGAGTGCTACTTCCAGAGGGCGCCACATTCCGTCCAACCACAGTGCCCATGACTTTGTTGATACCGGTGGCAGGGATAGAGCCAGACCAAGAGCATAGTCAAGGGGAGGTAATCGACATTTAGGTCACCGTGACAGCAAGGCATAGAACCACAGAAGAGATGAAGACGATGTTATGGTATTCCATTTTTATCGTAA
>JADBJO010010809.1:33373-40873 GCA_016801955.1 Conus betulinus | reverse complement strand
TGATGAGTCCGATCCAGTGGACGAAAGGCCTCGGAGCAGGCGATACATATAGATCTGTCTTCGAGAGGGATTGCTTTAGTTCATGCAGCAAGTGAAGGGTTTTCGTGTTTATGATATATATTTTCCCAGTTACTTCATCTTCAATCCCCCCCCCCCCCCCCCCCCCCCCCCTCTGAATTTCAGATCTTTGCTAAGTCATTACTATAATGACGGAAGAATTGTTAACCTGCACTTGTTTTCCCTCACTACTTAATTGTTCAGCATATATATATATATATATATATATATATATATATATATATATATGAACAATTAAGTAGTGGGTGAAAACAAGTGCAGGTTTATAATTCTTCAGTCAATAATGACTTGACAAAGATTTGAACTTTTAGAAAAAAAGGAATATATATATATATATATATATATATATATATATTTGAACAATTAAGTAGTGGGGGAAAACGCTCGCAGCTAACAATTCTTTAGTCACTATAGTAATGACTTGGCAAAGATTTGAACTTTTAGAAAGAAAAAATGTCGAAGTAAAATGGGAGGAATTTATCATAAATATATAAGAAACCCTTCACTAGCTGCCTGAGGGAACAAATGTAATCCCTCTCGAAGACAAATCTATTTGTATTGCCTGCTCCTAGGCCTCTTGTCCGCTGGATCGGACTCATCAGGAGACACACGGCTGATTGTATCTGTGTTCTTGGTGTCAAATAGAGACACACCACAGTTCATAATTCTGTGGCGTTTTTCACCACCAAGGGTTTCAAAAAAAGAATCATCAGCACCCCTAAAGCAGTCAGCGAGGGGTAGTAAAATGGAACAAAACGAAAGTGTGGAGAGGAACAAATTGCTGTAAAAAAAAAAAAATAAACGCATAATGCAAACAGTATAAAATGTTGGGGACAGTCTTTGAGCCTATGCCTGAGGATCCAGTCAAGGATGCAAGGGAGAGATCAAAAGATACGGAACAGTCTGAGTGGTCAGCTCTGCTGCTGTTCAATAACCCAAGCATTGTCAGTGGCTAAGAATTGTGCAGAATAACTTGGATCTCCTAAGAGATGCAGTCTTCAACTGACTGACCAAACAATACAATGCTAAACAATTAAGTAGTGGGGGAAAACAAGTGCAGGCTAACAATTCTATAGTCATTATAGTAATGACTTGGCAAAGATATTAACTCTTAGAAAAAAAAGAAGAAAATGGGGGGAATGTATCATAAATATGAGAAACCCTTCACTAGCTGCCTCTCTCTCCTCTCTCTCTCTCTCTCTCTCTCTCTCTCTATATATATATATATATACACACACACACACACACACACACACACACACACACACACACATATATATATATATATATATATATATATATATATATATATATATATATATAGAGAGAGAGAGAGAGAGAGAGAGTATGGGGAGTTACTGATTGTTATCATTTACACTGAAATGGCGCCCCTCGCAAGCAGTTCTGTTTTTGTGTTTGATGTGTCAGTGTGGATGGAGGAAGATAGATGCATGTGGGTAGGGTTCAGCTAGGAAACTTGAATCAAGCACAGAGAAGGCGCTGCCCTGTCACGGGCTGTCTGTCTCGATGGATGTCTGTACGTGGGGATATGGGAATCTGGTCAGCAAGGGAGAAAAACACCAGCAGAAATTTCACTGGGCACCGCCACTCAACAGACGGCAAGACACAACACAACTTTGACAACACAAATTCCACACATGATATAAATCAACAAGCTTCTCAATCGCTATCACTCATTCATGACAAACAGGAAATTGTCTGAAAGAGGGGATCACCATCTGGGAAACTCGAGAGTATAAATGCTCCAGAGGATTTTACAGTAGCTATAAATTCTAGGGGTTACAATCGGATATCCTTTTAAAGAAGCTATAATTATACCAACATACGGAGTCCACAGCCAACTCGTATGGGAGAGAAGACCTAATTACACCTCTTGAACTAGTAACCATTCACTGGTCACAAAAAAAAAAAAAAAAATTAGAAAAGTGCTTTCAGATGGGAAAGAAAACTGTTTATGTCTCAAAGTTCCCCTTGATTCCCGTAATCCCCCCCCCTCCCCCCCCCCCCCCCCCCCACACACACACACACACACACACACACATCCCCACCCACCCCCAGTCCACGAGAAGAGTCACAAACGGGTGAACCAGTCTAGGGGGAATCTTCTTATGTCCTAGGGCTGGATTCCTCGAACTGAAAGATAAACTCCAAGGGTTCACATCTTGTTTCCAGCTGGTTAAAACAAGCGTCACAATAAAAAAAACAGGCAGCTTCTCACTTCAGTATTAATCATTAGGAGGCCATAGTCCTGGCCTGAAAATTCCATAACAAAATTCTCGTTTCTTCTAAAAGAAAAATGAATTGCAAAACCAGGCCGCTGCTACCGATGATGCCGTTTGTTTCTCTCAAACCACAGACCCAAAACCTGTCCATCGCCTTCCAATTGTTTCTCTTTCAAGTCTGTTCTCTTTTATGTAGGCGTTTGTCTGACTAGCTTTCAGCATTATTTTTAAGGCGGATAGCTTTGCCGGAAATCACTCGAGACTTTCAGGGTCTGTATGACCTCCTAATTAGAGAACAATTCCTGCATTTCCGTGTCTGAAAAGTCTCTTTTCCCCTAACGATCTTTCTTTTTTTTCTGTTAAAACATCTTTCTTACTTTTTTTTTAGAATTTCTATTTAAAGCGCAGGTAATGCAGAACATTAAAGAAAACCTTGACCTAACCACCCCTATCACTCGTAAGGACCAGACCACAATGTTCTCTGCACATGTTGCACAGGTAATATCAGCCCCAACACAGGCCTACATGTACTCCCGAGGACGAGGTGGGAAATCTCATCACTGGACTAGGCTCGCAACTTCAAACTCTGGGAGAAATAACTCAGACCAGTCTACTCCTCTCTGCAAGCATGCACGCGCTCACGCGTACGAAAACACACACACACACACACACACACACACACACACACATATATATATATATAGTATCTGTGTGTGTGTGTGTGTCTGTGTGTGTGTGTGTGTGTGTGTGTGTGTGTGCGTGTGTGTGTGTGTTCACACCCATCTGCGAAAATCCCGAGTGGAGCCGCAAGATGTGCGCAACAGATTGCTTGGCAAGGGGGCGTCTTTCACCAATAGGCTCTGTAGTCATGAAATCAAAGCTGATACACCCGTGGGCACGTTGTCTCCGCAGTATACTTTTTAAATCTGTTTTGTGTTCTTCTATGTGATGTCATGTAGGATCTTTGTTCAACGTAACTGCTTCATTCCTTCATCTGCGTGTGCCTTTATCTTGTGTCTCTTCTCTCTGGATTTGTCTCTTGTATGTCTGTGTATACGTCACTTTTACTTCGTTTTCTCGCCACCCTTCTCCCATTCCGCATCCTCTTTGCAAAGTGCCTGTATTATAACTCTATGTTACAATACGAAGAAGAACATGATGTCAGCTGTCCCTTAGTCCATCTTCTGTTGATAATCATGTCTCTGTGCGGCTGTCTATGAAGATATAGCAGCTATGCTCCAAACTTGTGTCGATGTCCCGACTGGTGGATTTCTGGGCCCCTGCTGTTGCGCACCGACGGATCGGGGTGCGAGCACCGAAGCGTAGTGTGTGTGTGTGTGTGTGTGTGTGTGTGTGTGTGTGTGTGTGTGTGTGTGTGTGTGTGTGTGTGTGTGTGTGTGTGTGTGTAAGTGTGTGTGTGTGTGTGTGTAGTTTGAGTGTATGTGAGGGTATGGGTGTGTTCGTATTGAGATGCGTGTATTTGTGTATTTATGTAAGTGCGTACTTTTGTGTGTGTGTGCGCGCGGGCACGCGCGTCCGTATGTGTATGTGTATGTGCGTGAGTACGCACGCGCGCATGTGTGTGCGCTTGTGTGTGTATGTGTGTGCGCGCGTATTTTGGTGTGTTAATTATGCTTCTTTGCTTTGAATGAAAAACGTTGGTATTCTGTTCATATAATTGGTTTCAGTCAGTCAGTGTGTGTGTGTGTGTGTGTACAGACATATACATATACACACAAATCCGTACACACACAGAGTAGTAGTGGTCGTAATAGTAATCGTTCTTGTAGTCGTAGAAATAGTATAGTAGTAGCAGTAGTTGTATTAGTGGTAGTCGTAGCAGCAGCAAAGCAGCAGCAGCAATAGTAGTAGTAGTATTTGTTCTGGTACTATTAGTCGCAGCAGCACAGCAGCAGCATTGTAGACATAATGGTAGTAGCATTAGATATATGACACTATTGTTAAAACATGTAGACCTTCTTCTATCTGCAGATGGAAGATACAAAACCCTCAATCAAACGCATTTGCTGGGACATTAATAATGAAACTGCTACAACAACATTAATGTCATAACTTTGGTAGGAAAAATAGATAGACAGGCAGACAGAAAGACAGACAGACAGACACAGACAGACAGATACAGGGAAAATGACAAACAGGCTCCTTTCCATCCTCCATCACAAAAACCGTAAACTCCCATCCATTATGATCTTAGCACAGCGATAAAAGCATAAAGCTGGCGTTTGCTTTCTGGAAAAGAAAATGTGAAGAAATAAAAATGAGAAAGTAAAAGAAACAAACACAAAGAAACAAAACGACGAAGACATCAAGCTGTGAGCTAATCATGATCAAGTGCTCCCGGAAATTAACTGTGTTCTTTTTGGTGTGAAGGGATACATGAGCGGCCTGGAACTCACTCATTTCCCGTGCAATCAGCGGCCGTACATCAACACTGAAGAAGAGAGATTTTAGTTCCATTTTTTTATGCGTTGCTAGAGTTCTATTTCGCTATGTCCTTGCTCAGAAATCTTTCTCAGCTAACAGTAGGGGGTAGGGGTGGGGTGTGGAAGACAAGTTAGTGTGACACGGCAACGCTGTTTTGCAGCTGCGTTGTAAAACCCAATGAAAACACAGATGTGGTAATGGAACATTGTTTTGCAACCACAGTTTTAGAATCTGGAAAGAATCCTGAGAGAGTTTTGGTTTGCAGCTGTATTTTACGTTGGTGTAGGATTACTGAGAGAATGGTGCTGTGAAATCGCTTTGCAACTGCAGTTTCAATATCCTTCAAAATGCTGTGTAACTCACACTGTAACCATGGTTTTGCAATTGCAAATAACTCTGCAATAATGCTGAGACAGTGAAGACGTAACCACCACTTTGCTAAAGGAATTGTACTCTGGGGGGGTGACAATTTTAGCACTGTGGTTAAACTGTAACTATGTTTACCATCAGTAAACTTTGAAACTCTTTCAAACTGCATGAACACATACTCTGTTGTATTTTGCACTCATAGCAACATTTGTGTTACAGCGTGCAACGCCCTTTCCTGTTGACTAGGTGTGTCCGGAGAGAGTAGATAATCTTCTTCATTCCAATGATCTTTATTCTGATTAAATGAGATACGAACAAAAATACCAGTTGGCTTGAAACATTAATAAAATGACCTCAAGCAATGTTTGCTGCTTTCTTATCGTTTTGCAAATTCAGACATCGAAGGCTTGATATGTCTCCTCAGTCTTGTCTGTCTTTTAGATACACTGTATATTGAAGACTGCTAATGTATAACTCAGCATGCATGAAAAGGCAGATTGAAGAGCACAGGAGTCAAAACACATCTTTGGACCAGTCGCCATGGCAAAGAGGTTAGAGTTGTGGATTCCTGGCTGGGAGGTGGTGGTTCGATACGATGAAGAGGCATTTGGTTGTGAGCTTTTTCTGCCTTGACCTGCTTCTGCCCAGAGATGAGTCTGCTGTGAGTTTTTAGCTGGGGAGGCTGAGACCATACAGTCACGTTTCATTTATCTGGTGGATGCTTCTCTGGTAGTGTTGCTTTAATCATGTGACCAACACTGCAGATGTCTGTAGTACTCAGAACTGGCTTATACGGGATATGTTATGAAAGTAAGGGTTGAAAACGGCCCTGTCGGGCAATTTCTGATAAAAATGGAAATCTATAGCATCGTCTTCATTATCCTCATCCACATCTGTTAGCATTAAAAATAAGTCTCAGATTTTGTGGCCTTGTATGCCCTGGTCTCATGGTGTCCTCAATGTCGATTACCTCCCCCGTATATGCCCTTGGTCGGGCTCTATCACTGCCACTGGTATCAATAAAGTCATGGGCATCATGGTTGCAGGGAATGTGGCGCCCCCTAGAAGTAGCACTCACACTAGCTCTGTGACTAAGCAGTTACTGTCGTCAATTGGGGATTTACTATGTGGTTACCTGAATATACTGGATCGGAAGAGGCACCACTGAACACCACATAACTGACAGCAAAAACAGAATTACTGCACTGCAAAGTGAAGGAAAAGACAAATTACAAAACAAACACAACGCTTTCTGAACCACGGGGTTTCCTTTGGCAAGATAAATAACAGTACTACCCATTCACCGAAGACCACATTTGCAAGCTGATTGAAGAGATAATTGACTTTCTGTTTGTCCTTGTTTTTGTTGCCTTGAAGGTTACTTGTTTCTCCCTGAACAAGACCCAATTGTTTAAAATGCCTGTTTCGCCCAGTTTGTTTCTTCCGTCGTTTGGTCACGAGGTAATTCTGTTTCATCGTATCCCAGATGGATAATACTGATGTGTAAATTCACACATGATATCTTAAAAAATCAACTGTAATCTCCTTTCACACAATTTGCTGAGAGTAGTATTGCATTTCAGTCTAGACACATCGCATGTCCTAATCATAACTACTGTCATCTTCTTCCTTAGGAAAACAGTCCACACGATTTTTCTTTCCAAAAACTTTTGGCCTCCCTCAAACATAACACTAACTGGAACCACTGACCAGCAGACATGTGATATTACGGTGTGCTGTTACTATACTGTACCAAAAGTACTTTGTGGGTGGAGGGCAGAGAAAGCGAGAAAAAAGAAAAGGAAGACAGCAGACATTGACCAACTCACTGGAGATTGCACTGGTGACATTTCCTTCCTGCTGCTGATTATCTGTGTGTTGAATGTCTGCGGCATCGTCTGTCAGCACACATGTGACGGTCCGGTTCTGTCCAGGGACCGGGGCGCCGATAGGAGGGAAGAGATAGTGGGAGAGGGGCAGACTGAAATCCACTGCCAGACAGAGAGTCAGCTAACAGGCAAGCTAGAGAGACAGAGAGAGAGAGAGAGAGAGAGAGAGAGAGAGAGAGAGAGAGAGAGAGGCTGGCTGGAAGATACTTTGATTGACTTCTAGACAAGAAAGTGATAATATCTCTCTCTCTCTCTCTCTCTCTCTCTCTCTCTCTCTCTCTCTCTCTCTCGCTCTCTCTCTCTCTCTCTCTCTCTCTCTCTCACACACACACACACACACACACACACACACACACACACACTCACACACACACACACACACACACACATACAGACATCCATAAACAAGAACGCAGACACATATACATGCAAACTCAGAAATGCAAACACACATGCACGCTCACGCGCACTTAAGC
>JADBJO010010809.1:27500-32949 GCA_016801955.1 Conus betulinus | reverse complement strand
TCGGAAAGACCAAGGCCAGGATTTAAACCACAGTGCCAAGGACATCCACGCTGTTGGTTCGGATGAGGTATTTGCACAGGCCCTGATGCCAGGCGCCTGAAAACTCAACCTGCCACGAGCAAACGAGACTAAAGATTGGGAGAAACTGGATGCAAAAAATCGTCCAAAGACTCGATGCACTGATAGGGAAAAGCACCCTGGAACACAAACTAGCACACATATGGGGACATTGTGTATGCCACATGTAGAGACGCCCTATGGAGCAAGAGATGGACAAGATCAGGGTCCAAAAGAAAAACCTCAAGAAGCAAATGAAGACTGCACTGCCAGCTGAAAAACAAGGCTTGGAAAAACTCTGGGAAGACCTGAAAGCGAAACACAGCGCCCTCAGCAAAGCGGAATCTGCGAGGAAGAGGAAGAGCAAAAAGAAGAAGACACAAGAGCGCTTCTTCAGAGACCCCTTCCAGTTTGCCAGAACTCTGTTTGAGCAGCCAAAATCTGGGACCCTAAGTGTGGACAAAGGAGTTCTTGAGCAGCATCTGAGGAAAACATACTCTGACTCACAGAGCAAAGCACCACTCGACATTCAAGGTCTGGTGTGGCCAACCAACCCTGAGGAACAGTTCAATGACAAGCCTCCAACGTTGGCGGAAATCAAGAGGTGGTCGACAAAGCCAGAGCCAAATCATCACCAGGGCCAAACGGAATACCTTACCAGCTGTACAAGAAATGTCCCAAGGTGCTGGAGTGGCTCCACAGGCTGCTGCGATCAGCTTGGAGAAACCAGAAGATCAGCGGCCAGTGGATGACGGCAGAGGTTGTGTACATCCCCAAAGAGCAAAACTCAAGTGACATCAGCCAGTTCAGGCCAATATCACTACTGAACGTCGAAGGAAAATCTTCTTCTCTGTCATGGCAGCAAGGCTGACCAAGTACCTCATGGAAAACAAGTACTTGGATGTGTCAGTCCAGAAAGGTGGCATCCCAGGCGTGGCTGGCTGTGTAGAACACGCCACAATGATCTGGGACGCAATCCAAAGAGCAAAAACAGAAAAGAGAGACCTGGACGTAGTGTGGCTTGATCTGGCAAACGCATATGGATCTGTACCCCATGAGATGATACAGTTGGCTCTTGAGATGTACCATGTGCCAAAGAACATCCGCGACATGCTCAAGAAGTACTTCAATGGCTTCTCAATGCGGTTCTCTACCAAGGAGTACACAACAGATTGGATCAACTTGGAAGTGGGCATTGCAATGGGCTGTGCAATTTCCCCAATACTGTTCGTGTTGGCAATGGAAGTCATCTTGAAAGCAGCAACAAGCAACGCAAGACAAACAGACCTTGGCGATGGATACAAGATGCCCCCTCTCAAGGCCTTCATGGATGACACTACAGTGATTTCATCCAGAGAAGACGAGACACGTCATGTGCTGGAGAGGCTGGATGACATAGTTGCCTCATCCAGAATGAAGTTCAAGCCAAAGAATCACGGAGTCTCTCACTGAGGAAAGGAAAAGTGGCCGAATCTGTGGTCTTCAGTGTTGCCAACCAGGCCATTCCAACAGTTACAGAAGAGCCAGTCAAGAGCCTTGGAAGATGGTATGATGATACGCTGAAAGACACACAAAGAGAGCAAAAGAAACCAAACAGATGTCGGAAGAAGGCTTGGAGACCATTGACCAGTGTGGGCTCCCTGGCAAATACAAGGTCTGGTGTCTGCAGCAGTTCATGCTGATACCAAAGCTCCTATGGCCTCTGATGATATACGACATCTGCACCAGCATAGTGGAGGCAATGGAATCCAAAATCAACAAGTTCACAAGGAAATGGCTTGGTGTCCCACCCTGTCTGACTGACATAGCGCTGTACTGTCGCCAAAAGCAAAGCTGAAACTACCACTGAAATCCCATCCTGGAGGAATACAAAGCAGGGAAGATCAGACTTCAAAGCATGCTGGAGGACTCAGGAGACAAGGTGGTAGAAGCAATCAAGCCCCAGCTGAAGACAGGCAGAAAATGGAAAGTTCAAGAGGCGATGGATTCTGCAAAAGAAAGTCTCAAGATCAGAGAAATAACAGGACACACACAGACCAACAGACAAGGACTGGGGGGTGACCAAAAAACTGAATGGTGGTCAAAGGCCAAAGGAAAAGCCAAAAGAGACATGATGATTCAGGAGATGAGAAAAGAAGAAGACCAAAAAAGACTCTCCAAAAAGCAGTCCAGCAGAGCCAGCAAGGGCAATGGACAACGTGGGAGAATGCACTCCAAAGAAGTCTCACTTGGAATGACATTGGGCACATGGCCCCTCTCAGGATCAGCTTCATTCTCAGATCTGCATATGACCTTCTGCCCTCAAATGCAAACCTGGTGAAGTGGGGAAAAACAGACGATCCTTCATGCCCCCTCTGCCATGAAAAACAAACAGTGGAGCATGTCCTAAGCTCATGTAAAGTAGCCCTGGCTCAAGGAAGGTACACATGGAGGCACAACCAAGTGCTCAAAGAGATTGTACAAGTAGTCTGGGCTAGTACCAACACCACAAGAGGGAAAATCAGGACTCCAAAAGCACCCGCAACATTCTTCACGGCAGGAGGGCAGCGAATCATGGCCAAGAACAACAGTGCCACTCAAAACATGCAGGCAGAGTCTGCTGGATGGGGCAGATGACTGGGAGTGCACTGCAGACCTCCCAGAATGGAAGAGTCACCCCAGATCATCAGCAAGAGTGGCATGAGACCAGACATAGTAGTCCACTCTCAGTCAACCAAGCAGCTGATCATGATCGAGCTCACGGTGCCATATGAGAACAGAATGGAGGCAGCTCAAATCTACAAGACTGAAAAGTATGCTGATCTGGCAAACAGCCCTGAGGAGAGAAGGCTATCAGGTCAAAGTCCTCACTGCAGAAATTGGAGCTAGGGGGTTTGTAGGAACGTCTGCATACAGCCTCATGAAACAGCTCTCAGTTGCAGGGAGGGAAAAAAACCAGAGCCCTGAAAGCAATGGCAGAAGCAGCAGCAGAGGTGTTCAAGCTGGATCTGGTCAAGGAGGAACAAAAGTGAACTTCATAAGGCTTAACTTTCCTACAAATATCAAGGGGCAGCAGAGGGACATCTGGAGTCATGAACCGGGTGTGGCCCAACCCCCCTAGAGTGTCAGGAGATAAGGGCCAAAACACTTGCTTGAAGGGGGCTTCTCTTCTGAGGACTCTCTGTTGCCACGCTCTCCACGAGTTTCTTCCTACTGCACTGGAGAAATACAAAATTGAGCAAGAAATTGACTTTTGTGGAGAAAGGGACAAGTATAAATAGGAAAAGCATATTCATATTAAAAGAAAGATGATTACTTTAAGCTTGAAGAACGTAGAGTTCCTAATTCATTTAGCTGCTCATGCTGTTGACATACCCATACATTCTTTTTCAAAAGGCATATGTTGGTCCTGAAACTGTCCATAAAATCCCTTTGTTCAGAAAGACGTCTATTGACATTGACACCTTCCAGAACATTTTTCTTGCTTGTGCAACATTGTGACACCGGGAGAGAAAAAAACAGTGGCCCGTTTGTTTTTCTGCCTTCCTTCGAGGGGCAGCATTAGAAAAAGGAAGACCCAGAGGTGCCAATGGGACCCAGAGAAGCACTGTTCTCAACTTCCCGACCAGTCATCCGGAAGTAATTCTGCACCATCGTTGGAAGCCTGCATTTTATTCATATAGGATAGAAGCATGCATATGGCATTCCAGGGAGACGTCAAGGGATACAACTGCTCCCTGACAGATTTATGGTATGACAAGATGGTACACATCAAAACCTCCATGGTAGCGCCCACATTGTGTGTCAACCCATATTTCATGACTGCACATCCCACCAGCGAAAAAAATGCCACCAGCAAGCGAACTGCTGCACGCATTCTGCAGACCCACTCGCTACTGTTTCGCTGACAGGTGAAAACAGTACAACTCCAGACACAGCCAAGCTTTCGCCACATTTCCTTACTGACCTCTGAAGAGAATCTCAGATTGCAGACTTTTCTGCTGTCATCGGGTCTTTCCCTGCCTTCCTTCGAGTGGCAGCATTAACTTTTAAGGTTCTATGTGTTGCTGGTCCTGTGACTCACGATCACTTAAAGGAATATTCGTTTAAAGGTTTTAGTGCTTAGTGTCTGCCTTCCATGAAAAGTTTAGACAGCTAAACCAGACATGGGGGAGGGAGGTGGTAAATTTGTGCTTTCCTGGCTGGACAACAACATTACCTCGACAGATGGAGTTCCATCTCTAGCGTCACTGAACATTTAGATGCACTACCTGATTTGATCATGTATGAGCAGTTGTTTCCTTCTGCTTGAAAGGATGTGTCTGTTTTTCTTCAGGACCAGACTTTTGCTCATGGTAAACAGATATGTAATGCTGCTGAGTTAAACAGAGAGGCTTGCTCTCTGCAAATCTGAAGCGAGACAGGACGATCTCTCACAGTTCCCTAGCCTTTCAAGTGATGGGACGTGGGCTGTGGTCAGACTCACTCTGACACATGTGGCCAGGTCAACGAGCAGTGTGCTGGTGTGTTTAGGAATACCAGATGTACCCAAGCAGGTATCAACAAACTTTTTGTATGCAACGATCAACAGACAAGCAAAGCGAGAAGCGTTTCACGTTTAGTGTGGAATGAAGGTTCTGCCTCTGGCAAAGACTGACATTGCATTTCCTTTGTCTCGGGTGTGTGGTGATGTCGGTGAGTCAGTGGCTCACCGTACTTAAGGTAAACCTCCTGATGTCGCGGATGTCCCTCCGCCTCCTTTCCATGAGTCTGTTGGCTTGATTACCACCAGGCTGCTGCAGAAACAAAAAATATCAATATGAATTGTGCCAAAAGGAAGACCTGATCTCCAACAGGAGTAAAATTCATTCATATTTAAACAGTTCATCGGTTAATTTCCGAAGCAAATAGATTTAATTGTAATTAATAATTGTAAAAAGAAAGCATGAAATGATTACCATTTGGAATTGTGACTATCGTTTGGAACACTCCCATTATAAACATATAATGCATTCAATGACTGACTAAAGTTTAGATAAGTTAATCTGTTGATCGATGATCGTGTTTTGATTAGTTACATTTTGGTTATGGAATATCCCCAGTACCCCTCTCCGCAGCTTTTTCAGCTTGTTCGTCTTCTTATTTTTAGCTTAACTTTTTAAGTCGAGTTTGCTTTTCAGTTTCGAGTTTCTCCCTTATAAGTCTACCTTTGATGAACAGGTATCACTTTGTGTTGTTATTTTTACTGAAGTAATGTCATCACCTTTTGCTGATTTATCTATTCATGTGTATATCAGTTAAGGGTCCTTGATTAGTATTTGTGAGGTGAAAATGTTTCACCACCCACTATCTATAAAATATATGAAAGTGCGACGTGTGAGCACACAATTGGCTTTAGCCTGCTGCTGCTGTT
>JADBJO010010809.1:0-22500 GCA_016801955.1 Conus betulinus | reverse complement strand
TTTGATATGAAACTCAGTGATCGAGGTTTTTACATGTTTTCCCCTCGTCAAAGAAATCGATATTAGAGGTATTAAATGGGAAACTGTTTCATTATTTGTGTATGCTACTCTGAAACATATTGAGACTATATACACAGATGATTACAGACAATGCTGCAGCAGTGTTTTACCCAAAGTTGAACACTACATAGTTTGTGTTGCACCTTCCACTGGCATCGCGTCTTGCTCAGATTTGCTGCGATCCCATTTTCAAAGAGTGTGTCTATGGTTCATGGTACTTTTGGTTTTGATTGGAAACGTCTGGTTTCTGACTGAAAAGTTTGTAGGCAGAGCAAAACAACAAACTATGAATGTGGAGGCACTGGCCTGCAACTTGTATATTTGTAACTGTATGATGGGTTTGTATTTCTGCATTGTCGCTGCGGGTCAGGTACGATTCCATGGCGATTTTATATTGCACGAGAAACAGTGGTTGTCGAGTTCAAGCTGTAAGGTTGCGTGCTTTGTGACCTTAGTGTCCTGTGAGGTGTCCTGCCTGATCATTTGCCTCATGGCTGTCGACAGATGCTTGGCTCTGTATGCTTGTTCTGTTCAGTTCTCAGTCTCCACAGTGTGGCTGACTTGCATCATGTCCTGGATGCTGGCTGTTGCTGTGGCAACTATACCCTGGATACCAGGCGTGTCAATGTGGAGTGTCCACAGCGTCACCAGCATTTGTCTCTGCCGTGCCGGTTCTGACCAGGCAATCCCAGCTTCAAGCCTACAGCTTTGTTGTCCTTGTGGTGTTTAACTGCACGCTCACTCTAGTTACCGCCTTTTGTCAAATCCTGGTCTACCTTTACGTACGTTCCAACTGTCTTATTGCAATAGCCTGTCAGACATCACGGGATATGTTAGTGGCTCAGCGAGTGATGGCCCTTGTCGTCACTAGCATTGTTTGCTGCATGTCAGTTGGTATTGTGAGTATCATGCACACTGCTGGTACAGCAGCTGTAGACAGCAAGGTCATGACGTCAGTGATGTTTCTGGTACTACCACTGGCTCCAACTCTCAGTCCGTTGTTGTACTGTTTCAGTTCACTTGACGAGAGGCTTAAACTGAGAAAAGAAGCGCAGCTCATGCAGCTTTTTGAAGCTAAATGTAGGTCACAAATAACAAAGCCATGTACATCGAGTGGACCAAACATCAATAAAGTTAACGTTCCCCAAGCATTCAGATGTGCTGACCACGTAGTTCAGTTTATGAACAGTGTCTGCAGACACGTCAGCTTAATGTTCAGGACATTGAGAGAGTGCTGGTTTACCATGAAAATGATATACACTCTTCACACTGACAGCACTTTATCGTCATCTTGTCATTATTTTGTCGTCTTTGTTTTTGTCATCGCCGTCGTCATCGTCGTCGTTGTTGTTGTTGTCGTCGTCGTTTGTTGTTGTGTTGTTGCTGTTGTTGTCATTGTCAACCATCATTATCTTCTTCTTCATATATATATATATATATATATATATATATATATATATATATATAATGCTGAACAATTAAGCAGTGGGGGGGGGGGACAAGTGCAGGATAACAATTTTACCATCATTACAGTAATTACTTGGCAAAAAGTTGAAATTTTAAAAGAAGATAAAGAAAATAGGAAAATGTATATTATAAAAATGAAAACCTTTCACTTGCTGCACGAAAGAACCCATCGCAATCCTCTCTCAAGGTATATCTTTTACGTATCGCCTGCTCCTCGGCCTTTCGTCCGTATCCCTCTCCAAGGTATATCTTTTACGTATCGCCTGCTCCTCGGCCTTTCGTCCGTTGGATCGGTATTCATCAGGGGGACACTGGTGATTATATCTGGACTCTTGGCGTCAAATATAGACACACCACCGTCCGTAATTCTGTGGTGTTGTCACCACCAAGGGTTCAAAGAAGAATCCCAACAGCACCCCAAAGCAGTCAGCGAAAGATAGTAGAATAAAACAAAACGAATCTGTGGAGAGGTAAAATGTTGCTGAAGAACTAAAAACACTATGCAAACGGTATCAAATGTATGGGACAATCTTTGAGCCTATGCTTGAGGATCCATTTAAGGATGCAAGGGAGATAAAAAAAAAAAAAAAATGGAACAGTCTGAGTGGTCAGCTCTGCTGTTCTCTCTCTCTCTCTCTCTCTCTCTCTCTCTCTCTCTCTCTATCTATATATATATATATATATATATATATATATATATATATATATATATATATATATATATATATATTTGTTAAAATTTGATTAAAATTGTAAGCATTAAAATTTACAACGTTGTTTCTTGCTGGTGCAGTCGTCAGGATATGGGGGGTCAGTGCTGTCAGTGTTTTTATAGGTGTTCGCTGTCTGCCATCACGTGCAGTCAGTGTTTTACATGTGTGTTTTTATTCCGTTCGCTGATAGGAACTTCCATTTGTGTCTGCAATTGTTAACCATTTCTATCCTGGTGTATAGGGTTGCTAATTGTGGTTTGCATAATATCATATATTTTTCTGTTAGACATAGATTACATCTTTTTGAAGTGTTATTATATGATGCAGCTCTTTTCAAGATTTTCCAGGATATGTTGTAGTCTATTTTTTTTATATCTTTGAGTTTCCAAATATATTTACTCAATTCTGTTTGATTTTTGTATCTTTCTTTGTTAAATGACTGTTTATGATTTGCATATCTAGTTTTAAATTGGTTTTCAGTGATACCTATTTATGTTTCTTCAGCGTTCTCTGATTTTACAGTACAGTAGCTTGATATACAGTATTGCTGTGGAGGCATTTATTGTTTAGAGGGCACTGTTCTTTCTTGGTACAATTGCAAGATTTCCTTTCTTCACCCTCGTTTGTCTCTGTACTGCTTTTCATTTTGTTGGTTGAATCAATGATGTTTTTGAGATTCGGCATACATGAGTATGATAATTTGACGTTGTGCCTGTTAAATATCTTGAACAGCTTGTGCTCTTTGGGGAAAGAAAAAACGATTTTTCATTTGCTCATTCACCCTCTGACATGCGCACAGAGTAAAATTAAAATAACACAGTTTTGAAGAACTCACAGCAGTCGGTTTTCCCCTGCCCCAGATCGCCTGGCACTCTCCACACAGTTTTAGCTGTAAGGTGTGTTCAGAACAATTAGTAATGATAACGTAAATCACGGTGGCCATGGTCACTCCCCCCCCACCCCACCCCACCCCCCCACCTTTTTTTTTTACTTTTTCATTTTTTAAGTGCCCCCTCGCCTCTTGGATATCTGTGTGAAGTGAAGTTCAATTCACTTAAAATGCGACACAATGTCTTACATTTTATCTTTGGTGCTTGCTCCCTTCGCTCGTTTGCGGTGGTCAAGCAAACATCATCTTATTTGTTTTGTTTGTTTGTTTGTTTTGCTTTTGTATGATGATTGTACTGATAATGGATTTTTACTTTTTCATTCTGATATTGTTTTTCCGTGTGTTTATGGTATATGTGTTTGTTCAAAACTATTATAACTTCTTCAGGTTGACCAGGTTGGATGGGCTCATTGTATGCTCTCAGTTGTATATGAGGTTGGTGACCTCTTTTGGGTTCGATGTATTTACACATGTTATTGTCTTCTTCAAAGCTGATTCGTAAATAGAAATGGACAGTATTCTCTCAATTAACTGTCATGGACTCAATAGTTCGAATAAGAGACGCGATGTCTTCCCATTATTTAAGGTGTAAAAAATATTCCGTGAACTTCTGGCAAGAAACTCATTTTGAATAAAAGATGGAACAGTATATCCAGTATGAGTGGGGCTATAAGGCGTATTTTCTCAAGTTACTCTTCCAACGCAAAAGGAGTCGCAATTCTGTTTAATAACTACTTTGGATTAAGGTTAAGCAAATTGTTAAGGGTGATTCTGGAAACTTTCTCTTAATAAATGCTGAGATATACATAGGAATGATTACTTTTTAGTTCATATATATTGGCCAAATAGGGATGACGCAGATAAAATTGTTGGGCTTGGTGTATGAAAAGTTGTAATAGGTGGGGATTTTAATCTGGTCCTTGACCCTTCTAGAGATTATCATAATTACAAACATATAAATAATCCTCACGCAAAACAGTCTGTTGAAAACTGGAACGATAATCGGCGGAAAACTAAAAACCCAGAGTGTGGCCGTTTTACGCAGAGAACTAATCCTTTTCACAGGTCAGGCTAGATTTCTTTTTGATATAAGACACAGTGGTTGTTTTTATACTGATGAAGCAGACATTGAATCCAGTTACAGAACAGATCACTCTGCTGTGTTGTTAAAGGTAAAATTCGATGAAGACATGAAGCGCAATGATTTTTGGAAACTTAACTCGTCTCTGTTGAATGATAAGTCATATTTAGATGAAATAAATACTGTGATTGAAAACATTAAAGAAGAATACTCTATAGACACACACAAAAAAAAATACTGATAAAACAGACGAAAAAGTACAATTCTCAATTTCTGATGATCTATTTCTCGATTCCCATAATTGAAAATAAGGTCGAAAACAACTGCTTATGCTATTGCGAATAAAAGCAAGACTAATGAAGAGGAAAAAACAATTAGAAAAAGACATTATTAATTTAGAAAAAAAAAAAAGAAAAATGAAGATGATATCAAAGTCATTATCGAGAAAAAAAAGAGAACGAAGGTCGGATATCACAGGAAAACGAATAGAAGGAGTTTTGTTAAGATCACGCGCTAGATGGATAGTAGATGGGGAGAAAGTTAGTGCTTATTTTGTAATCTCGAAAAACGGTATTACATCAGTAAAACATGCCTAGACTATTTGATAAACAAAATAATGTTTTAACAAATCAAAAAGACATACTAAAAGAAGTATATAGTTTTAATAAAACATTATACACAGAAAATATTGTAGAAAAATTGTGATATGAAAAATTTGGTGGAAGACGTCCTCCATTTAAATGAAACAGAAGCTGTGGACTTAGAAGGTCTTATCACATTGGAGGAAGCGATATATGTCTTAAAGACAATAAAAAATAATAAATGCCCGGATCCAATGGCTTCACTTTGAATTTTTTAAAGTCTTTTGGAAACAGATTGGTGTGTTTGTTGTTAAAGCATTAAATGCAAATTTGCAGAAAAGAGAACTGCAATGTGTACAAAGAGAGGGAATCATTACATGTACCCAAAAGGTGGTAAATCCAGGCAGTACATAAAAAAAAACTGGAGACCTATATCTTTGTTAAATGTCGTTTATAAGATATGATCCTCTTGCATTGCCAACAGAATCAAATCTGTGTTGCCTAAAATCATAAATGAAGATAAGACTAGATTCATTAGAAATAGATACGTCGGCGACCATGTAAGTTTAATATTTGACACTATATCTCATTTAGATGAAAAGTATCTGTCTGGTTTGTTGTTAAACAAAGACTTTGAAAAAGTCTTTGATTCGATTAATTGGGAATATATGTCTAATTCCTAAAAGCATTTGGTCTCCAAAAAGATACTTGTACATGGATAAACACATTCTACAAAAATATCAAGTCTTGTGTTATTGTAAACGGACAGATTTCACATTGGTTCGATATTAAAAAAAAAAAAAAGATGTCGACAAGGAGATCCAGTTTTACCATGTCTGTTCGTGATGTGTATCGAAATATTGACCATTATGGTCAGGGAAAATCCAGATATTTGGGGAATCAGAATGAATAAAATTGTATTTAAGATATCTCAGTATGTTGATGACACCGAGTTCTTACTCGCAGAGGATAAGAAACCCTTTGAAACTTGTATTAAAGTTTTTTTAAGATTTGACTGTGTCTCAGGTCTTCATATGAATTGAGTAAAACTAGTGCAGTTTGGCTTGGAAGTGTAAAAAAAATAGCCAAATCCACTACATGGACCACTTAGAAATTGTCTGGAATCCACAAAAATTTTGAATACTTGGTACATGGTTCACAAACGACTTGAAAGTTTGCATAGAAATAAACAACGCAGAAGGACTCTGCCAAGGACGCCTTTTAAATTCTTTAGTTTATACATAAGGGATTGTTGCTGACAGGCAGTGTGTCAGTTTTAGCTTGTGTGGAGGTTAGAGCACAGAGGTCATGCTCTCAAGCGTGTCGTCCGTGGGGTTGCAGAATCCTCTGACTTGACTGTCCCCTTCAATTAAAAAAAAAAAGCTGAATGTGAGGGGGGGCACGCGAGAGCGAAAGTGTGTACAGATGATACGGCGCGCGTGTGAGTGTGGTTGCCGCGCAGCTGTGTGGTGCGTGTGTGTGTGTGTGTGTGTGCGTGTGTGTAGGCGCGCGTGTGCGCGTGGGTGGGTTTCTTTTTTTTTTTTTTTTTATACCTGGCCAGAGTTTCAGGCCGGATTGTGTTGCTTGTGTTTTTCTGGCAAGTTGACATTCTCGAGATGTCCCTGGGTGGGACTGTAACTGTATTCAGACTTGTTGCAATCTTGGGTTGGTCGATCTTGGGTTTTGGTTAAGCACTCGATTCGCTGGCAGCCGAGTGGTAAGGATCCCCATCCTTGGGTAGTGGGCCTCTTTTGTCTACTTCATCGTAGCACTGCAGCGGGGGACCTAGCCATTCGCTCGGCTGAAGGAAGCCACTGGTCTTCTGTTGGGGATCTCTATCCCTACCCACTGCCATCTCTCCATTGGGTCGTCCAGGACCTGAAGTTCCTTTTGTGGGGACTGGTTGGTCGAGTCCCGTCTTCCGTCGAGACTGGGGGCTGGCCGGCACTTCCTTTTCTGACCACCCGCCGTTCTGGTAAGAATTATTTCTGTATATAGAGAAAGTATTTTGTTATCGTGAAACCACCCTTTTGGCAAGTGAAGAGAGAAGAGAAAAAAAAAGAAAAGTTTTTTTTTTTATTTTATCCATTTTCCATCTTGCTTGTAAAAGGTGTGTAGTCGAGGCGTGTCTGCGAAGCGCTCTCGAATATTTTCGGCCCATTGGAAGTGTTCCGATTGTGATTTATGTACTCTGACTCTATTTCTGTTTTCCTTTACCCAATTCCTGAGTGATTTCTGGGGAAGGAGAAGCTCGTTTCATGGTTGTAAAAAGAATTCCGTATCTTTTGGGGCACCAGGACTATAGGGTTGTCTTTGTGCTAGAATGGTTTGGGGCGCTGCTGTTAACCAAGGAAGGATATATGGATGATTGATTTCTGACAGCCCAGAAGTCTTGCTGGATATGTTGGTGCCTGACCGGTCGGAATTTTACATTATTATTTTGAAATATTTGTTATTTAGAATACAGACATGCGAGATGGATGCGGATGTAAATAAGGTGTTCATCTGACTAATATTAAGTCGGAAACAGGGATCTCCCATCGCGACGCCCGTGTTGGCCCCACTCCTTTCGTATTGTCTGTTCCTGTTCGTCCTGTCTGTCCTAAAGTTTGATATTTTTTTTATGGATGGACGTATGAAAGGATGAACGAGGGCTCTTTATTTTTTTTTTTTTTTTTTTTTTTGGGGGGGGGGGAAATAAAGGCAGTTAATTTGTTAATTTCTATTTCCACACATAGTAAACAAAACTGGGGAAATCTTTTTCTTAAAATTAAATGTAGATTTCAAATTATATTTTAACATAAAGAGAAATTAAGTGATAATATGAATGGTTCGCACACACTGTTTTTCATGTCTTTCTTCACTGCACCTAAACATTTAGAGTTTTTATGAAGAATTTCTTTGAAAGACACTGAACTTCGCCACAGGGCGGTTTTGTTTTTTTTTTTTTTGTTCTGGTTTTAGCGCATTCCAGCGCCTTCTACCAAGGCAGATCGCTCGAGGTCCATCGGGAGGCTGGCTCGGACACCTTGGCGACTGGCAGCTGTGCGAGCAGTGGGGACCTGAACCGGCGATGCAGCTGACGGACTCAGGCATCGTGGAGGGGTCTGCTGCAAGACGTGGTTCCTGGACTCCATTGATAGATGAGCTGAGTGACTTTGAGCTGTGGTGTAGAAGGCGTGGAAGCAGCTGTGTGCCAGCCAAGACAGTATGAATGGATGACCACTTTGAATGAATGGAGTGTGGATGACATTAGTGTGAAAGGGATTGAATTGTGTTGTTGTCCTGTGAATTAATGTGTAGGTGTGTTCCTTGCTTTTTCTTCTTTTTTATTTGAAGGGACATAGCGATTAGTGGGATTTAGGGCAAACAATAGGCGGGTGACCCGGGTTCTGGGGGAAAGGTGTATTGGGGTTACTTTGTCCCCTTAAATAGATAGTTTCTGGTAGGTATCTATCCTTCTTCTCTAATTCCCACCTCTTAGAACTCGTCGTTCCTCATCTGTCCTCTTTTCTTTTTTAGTTTCCCTTGTCCCATATCTGTGTGAATGACAATGTGAAATTTATGTTAGTGTTGTCAAATAAATGTTGTTTTGAATTTACCCCTGCGTTTCCTGGTGTCGGGAGTTTGGGGGTGTCGACTGTGCCTTTCTCCACCACTTACTCCGTCTCCTTCCTAACCCCTAGGTCACTGACCTTGACAGACTCGCAGACGTAATTCATTTGTTCAAAATATGCATAAAACGCCAGATTTGAAAACAAAAAAAAATATATATATATATATATATATATATAGTATACATCTTGTTATATTTCCTAAGTCCTGTTTTGATCTATTATATAACTCTTTTGAGTGGTTATGTTTCTCCTTGTGGGTTGGAAAAAAAAAGAAGAAATTTTCTTCATTTCCTGTTTGTAAGTACATTTACTTCTAAGTTCTCGTTAATCTAGCTCTCTTTATATTATCGGTCTTTGTATAAGTGAGTGGCATGTGATGAGAATAAAGTTGTCCAGGAGTGAGAAAGGCATGTGTGATATGGACTCTGTCTATGTGTCGATCCATTGCGCCTCTTGCTTCTTGTTTACATCACCCCCACCCTCCTTATTTTCTTCACAGTGTCCTTGGTATAAGCCTTACCTTAGCTCTCACGCTCATTCAGTGACAGACGCATTCCGTGCGTGCAAACCGGGCTTAACGTGGCAGATTTTGCGCTGTCCCTTTACTTTTCGTTGAGTCAGGGAATGAGTGGCCGTCGTTTGCTTCCGCATTCATTGGCGAGGGTTGCTGCGTCAATAGGCCGTCCAGTGTTGATACTACTTCGCTGCGTTTGTTGTCATATTTTATGCTGTCTCATCCCTATTGTTTGTTTACCCGTTGTTTACCAGTGGTGTTTGGGAGCAGACAGTCCTTGGAAACCTATGGTCGAGGTTCGATTGCCTGCTTCAGTGCTCAAGGCATAGCGACAGTAAGAGGGGACTAATAACGTTTGTTCCATCAGCTGATTGGTAAGCTGGTTTAGACAACTGGTGATAACGTGGTTTCTGGCCTGTGTTTGATATTGTGTGCAGGCGGCACACTAGGGTCTTTAATTGTGTGTTCTTGTTGAAAAAAAAATTTGTCATTTATCTGATTTGATTATTTTCAGCACAAATTTGTTTGTGCATACTCCTTAAGGTGCGCATAAGGAACAAGCTGGGTGCTTCCTTTCTCTTGATCGCTCATATTTGCGGGTGTAAGTAAGTTGTGAACCGAGTAGGTTTGTTCTGACTACTCGTAAGGCTCACGTGGGCGGTCACACTTCGCCGTTGATTAAGTCGCTGATGGTGTTGATCAGGAATAATTGAGCCAGCGTTTGTTGTAATTACGATATTTTGTGCCTACATCGCAAGTGTGTTGGCAAGTTACACACGGACCAGTCAAGGGAGACAACTAGTTTTGTTTCAGTTAAGCTGTTGATTTTTTCAACGAATAACGCTGTGACGTGGCACAGTGTGATTTTCCGCCAGGTTTGTTGTTGCGACTTCTCTTGGTCGTAAGCCAATAGTGTCGGAAAGGTGGTTAGACTAGTTGATCAAGGAAGACAAAGCTAGGAAGGTGACTACCGTGGTGTGGCTACGCTTAGCCTAGACAACATGAACAAGTGTTGTGCTCACGCATAGTTAGCGCCGTCGAGAGAGATAATTTTTGGGTACCTATTTCATTGACTGTCAGGCTTAGTGACTTTGGGTCTTAAAGTCAAGAATTGTCAATACTGATTTACTTTTCTGGCAATTAGGTCAGTGGATTCCAGACGTGGCTACTGTGCTTGCTCGATAGTTGAGACTAAGTTACAAGAATAATTAGCTTCTTTCAACAGGAGTTTAGTACTTTTCCTTGCCCGATAGGGACTTGAAGTTCCCTGGTTTATAACTTCAAGTTGTTCCCCATTGTGGAGAGTTGTCACACTCGTTTCTGATTCTTGGGATGCAAGGTATACCCACCATACTGCCACTTCCAGATCTTTTCCACACCTTCGATTTGCGATTTTGCGAAAAGAAGAGTGCTTGGTGATGGCAGGCGAAAGTGATCGTCGCTTCACGCGTTCCCAGGCAAAAGTCACTGGAATTCTTCCGGGTATGGGAACCCCTGTTGCTGTGACTACACACGCAGTCAGTGGCCCCATAACTTAAGTAGTTTCTTCCTCGAGGGAATCTTTGTCTCCAGCAATCTCTCAACCCTCCTTATATGATAGAACTCCTTCAGGACCACCGCCCCCTCGGAAGCATTATCTGACCTCTATGAGTGCTGACTTCCGCCTTCATCCTCCTCTTGCACATGATGAGATGGAATTCAGACCTGTTCCTCCTCCTCGCTATCCAGGACCAGGATCCATGGATCCCTTTGTAATCATGAGAATGGAGAGAGAGAGAGAGGAGATGGAGGAGGAAAAACGATTAGAGAGAGAGAGAGAGAGAGAGAGAGAAGAAAAGAAAGAGAGAGAGAGAGAGGGAAGCGAAGAGAGGAAGGAGAAGATGGAAGATGGAAGATGGAGATGGAGGAAAAACGATTAGAGAGAGAAGAGAGAGAACGACGATGGAGAGAGAGAAATGGAAGAACGTCGATTAGACAGAGAAGAGAGAGAGAAAGAGAACGCAAGAAATACAGGAGCAGGGACAAGAGTTTCGACTTCAACTTGAAGAGGAGAAAGAAAAGATGCCAGTTGACTCCTGGAACAACTAGGGGTGGCCAAGAGTGGAGAAACTACCGAAGTCGAACAACTTCACACTTCGACACCAACAAGGATGAGCAATCAAATTGTCACCCCTGCTCTTCCCTTAGCTCCCCTGGTGCTTCATATGCCCATTTATAATGCCAATGAATCCATTGATACATACATTGAGCATTTCGAAGCTGTGGCAGATGTATATCAACTAACTGAAGATCTAAGAGCAATGTACCTCTCATGGGAAATTTGACGGGGAAGGCCAAGGAGGCATTCATCAACATTCCTTCAGGAGCGACCTACGCTGAATTGAAGGCGGCTTTGCGACGTAGACTGCAAATGTCGCCTGAAACATATAGAAAACAGTTCTGAAACATGAGGAAGTCCTCAGATGAAACTTTTCATCAGTTTGGGGAGCGTCTCAAAAAGACAATGAACTATTGGTTAGAGTCGTCAGGAATGGAGCTCAAAGACTGTTTTCTCCTTGAACAACTCATGAACTCTGTTTCTTCTGAGCTGCGATGTAAGCTGGGCGAGAGTCAACCCAAGTCATTCCAGCAAGCGATTGAGATCGCTGAAGCCTTCGCTGATGCTCGGCGGCGACATTTTAAACCTATGGCTCATGGCGAATCCACCAGATCACATGATAAGGAACCGAAGAACAGCAAGCAAGCGCCCCAGATCGGAGGTGAGGGATCAGATCCATCACAGAACCCTCGATTTCGAAGGAAGAACTGCTTCCTTTGTCATGCCCCTGGACATATAGTCAAGAATTGTCCCCAGCGGCGGAGCGACAAATCGAAGCCCTCCATGTCACAGGCCAAAGTGGCTTTTGGGAGAGATAGAGGTGACGACACCAACATGTCCCAACTTCCCATTGATATTTTCTGACAAAGTTGTGGAAGCTATCAGGGATACTGGCGCCACGTGTGTGTTCGTCGACGAGCGACTGGTACCTCCCGAGGCGCCACGCGGAGAAGAGTGCCAAGTGACAGGAATTGAGTCATCGTTCCGGGTCACAAGGTCAACAGTGCTCGTTGAGCTATCTACACCTTACTTTAAAGGGAAGGTGTGGGCTGTCGCCCTTCAGCGTCCAGCATATTCCCTATTGATTGGAAATTGGTAAACTTCGAGGATGGACAACGAAAGAGAGTATCTGCCGAGTTACCCCCAGAAGTGCTTGGAGACGTCGCTACACAATCCCAAGCCAAGAGGGAGCAAGAGTCCTTGAAGCCCACTGCTCAAAACGTTGACACGACATGACTCAGTGACGTTGGACCCACAGACTGTGCGTACACTGCAGAAGGGAAACCCAAGCCTTAACAACATAAGGGATTTGGTTGGGAAGCCTCCCAAGAACAAACAGAAAAACTCTGTGGAGTTCATCAAGCGGCGAGGATTAATTCAGAGGCGCTTTACCACCCCCCACTGGAATAGTGACCCAGCTGGTTGTGCCTTCATCGCTGCGCGATACTGTGTTACGTTTAAGCCACGACTCACCCATGGCAGGTCACTTGGGAACTCGCCGGATGCTCGAAAGAATCCAGCAGGATTTCTACTGGCCTAGGCTGCCTAACGACGTACGCCAATATTGCCGGACATGTGATGTGTGCCAGTGCACGACTTCGAAAGGGCGAAATACCAAAGTGCCTTTGGGGACAGTACCCCTGGTCACTACTCCATTTAGTAAGGTTGGAGTCGACCTGATTGGTCCCATCATCCCTTCATCAGACCGTGGTCACAGATATGTGCTTGTCATGGTTGACTACGCCACACGCTACCCCGAGGCCACTCCACTCAAAAAGGTCGATGCAGTCACAGTGGCGGAAGCCCTGTGGGAGATGTGGACCAGAACCGGTATTCCTGACAAAGTACTATCTGACCAAGGGACCCAGTTCCTTTCCGACATCATGACCGAGGTGTACAAGCTCCTACAAATCCATCGCCAAACTACCGCTCCTTACCATGCACAGACCAATGGATTGGTTGAGCGTTTCAACTGTACCCTAAAGCACATGATTCGGAAGCTGGCACAGGAGCAACCAAAGGATTGGGACCGATACATCCCAGGTGTGCTTTTTGCTTACCAGGAGGTTCCACAAGAAAGCTTAGGATTCTCGCCTTTCGAGCTGTTATATGGCAGAACAGTGAAGGGACCCATCGCAGTCCTAAGAGACCAGTGGACCAAGAAGGGGACTGATGAAGAACCCAAGACCCAGGCTGAATATGTACTCGACCTGAAAGAGAGAATCGCCACAACTTGTGAGTTAGCACACCAAAATCTTGCACAAGCACAGAAAAGGTACAAAGCCTTCTATGACAGAAAAGCACGTCACAGGTGGTTTGAGGAGGGCGACGAGGTGTTACTGTTATTGCCTCTCCACCACAACAAACTACAACTCTCCTGGCAAGGGCCCTTCAAGATCGCCAAACGTGTTGGCGATTGGAACTATGTTGTGATGATAAGAGGGAAAGAGAAGCTGATTCACGCTAACCTTCTGAAAAGATGCGAAAGGAGACAACTATGTGCTGCCGGCTTCACCCCTGTTGTCGTTGAGGGAATGGAAGAGGAACCTCCTCTTGTTTTTGACATCCCATGTGTGAGCGTGCAGCAGGAGGAAACATGGCAGGATGTCAAAATCTCTGACAATCTCACTCTAAATCAAAGAAAATCTGTGGAAGAACTGTGTGAACAGTTCCACGACATTCTGTCCGACGTTCCTCTCCGATGTGATTTAGGGACATGCCCTTTGAGTTTGACCCAAGAAGAACCCAGTTCGAGTCAAACAATATCCCTTGCCACATTCCCAGATGGAAACCGTCAAAACAGAAATCCAAGCCATGCTACGGATGGGGGTGATTGAAAGGTGTAGTTCACCTTTTTCTTCTTCACCCATTCTGTTAGTGAAGAAATCAGATGGGAAAATGCGCTTCTGTGTCGACTTTTGCAGACTAAACAAAGTCCTGAAGTTTGATGCCAAACCAATGCCAGACACAGACAAAATATTTGCGCAGCTGGTGAGGGCCCAATACTTCACCAAATTGGATCTCGCCAAGGGATATTGGCAAATCCCGATGAGAGCTGAAGACAGGGAGAAAAAACGCATTTACCACACAGAAGGACAGTTCCAGTTCCTGGTAATGCCGTTTGGACTTAAAACGGGCAGGTGCTGTCTTCAGTCGCATCATGCGACTTATGCTGGAGCCGCTGAGGATGGAGCATGCTCACAATTTCATTGACGATCTCCTACTGGCAACTGAAGGATGGGAAGAACACTTGCAGTCGCTCAGGACCTTATTCAGTTGGCTGCGACAAGTGCAACTGGCCGCACGTCCATCCAAATGTCAGATTAGAGAAGCTGAAGTTCCTTTCCTCGGACATGTCGTGGGACAAGGTCACATGGCACCACAGCAGGACAAAGTGCAACGTATCCAGGGCCAGACACCCAGGACAGGAAAAGAAAGAATTGAGATACTTCCTTGGATTCACTGAGTTGGCCAAGCCTCTGATGGATAGGACCGCTGCCAGGAAACCTGAGACTTTACAGTGGGACGCTGAGGGCAAAGAGGCTTTCGAAAAGCTCAAGGAAGCGGTCTCTTCTGAACCTGTGTTGCAGCTTGCAGACCCGACCAAACCTTATGTGCTGCGTACCGATGCTACCAGCACAGGACTTGGCGCTGTTTTGCTGCAAGATCAAGGCAAGGGATTGTTACCGGTTGCATATGCGAGCAAGAAGCTGGTGGGAGCAGAGTTGCGGTACCACACAATAGAACAAGAATGTCTTGCCATAGTGTGGGCAACTCGACGGTTTTACCCATACCTCTATGGACGAGAGTTTACCCTGGAAACTGACCATCACCCACTCGCATATTTGCATCGGATTCGTCCAGTCATCCGTCGTTTGATGGGGTGGGCCATGGAACTGCAAAGTATGGCCTTTTCCTTCCGGCACATCCCGGGTAAAGGTAATGTGGAAGCAGATTTCCTGAGTCGGATGACGGAATAGCTAGCCGTGTTCTTTTATGGACTGACATTCATTTTTTTTCTTCAACATAAACTACGGCGCCGTACATGTGATTCCCAGAGATATGTACGTCAGAGGCTGCTGTAGTCTGTGCCTCAGTGGCACGAGCCTTTCAGTTGGGGGGTGTTGTCACGGACGCCTTTTAAATTCTTTAGTTTATACATAAGGGATTGTTGCTGACAGGCAGTGTGTCAGTTTTAGCTTGTGTGGAGGTTAGAGCATAGAGGTCATGCTCTCAAGCGTGTGTCGTCCATGGGGTTGCAGCATCCTCTGACTTGACTGTCCCCTTCAATTAAAAAAAAAAAAAGCTGAATGTGAGGGGCACGCAAGAGCGAACGTGTGTACAGATGATACGGCGCACGTGTGAGTGTGCGTTGCCGCGCAGCTGTGTGTGCGTGTGTGTGTGTGTGTGTGTGTGTGGTATGCGCGCGTGTGTGTATGTGTGTATGTGGGTGTGTGTAGGCGCGCGTGTGCGCGTGGTGGGTTTTTTTTTTTTTTTTATACCTGGCCAGAGTTTCAGGCCGGATGTGTTGCTCGTGTTTTTCTGGCAAGTTGACATTCTCGAGATGTCCCTGGGTGGGACTGTAACTGTATTCAGACTTGTTGCAATCTTGGGTTGGTCGATCTTGGGTTTTGGTTAAGCACTCGATTCGCTGGCAGCCGAGTGGTAAGGATCCCCATCCTTGGGTAGTGGGCCTCTTTTGTCTACTTCATCGTAGCACTGCAGCGGGGGACCTAGCCGTTCGCTCGGCCGAAGGAAGCCGCTGGTCTTTTGTTGGGGATCTCTATCCCTACCCACTGCCATCTCTCCATTGGGTTGTCCAGGACCTGAAGTTCCTTTCGGTGGGGACTGGTTGGTCGAGTCCCCGTCTTCCGTCGAGACTGGGGGCTGGCCGGCACTTCCTTTTCTGACCACCCGCCGTTCTGGTAAGAATTATTTCTGTATATAGAGAAAGTATTTTGTTATCGTGAAACCACCCTTTTCGCAAGTGAAAGAGAAGAGAAAAAAAAAAAAAAAGTTTTTTTTTTTTTTTTTATCCATTTTCCATCTTGCTTGTAAAAGGGTGTGTAGTCGAGGCGTGTCTGCGAAGCGCTCTCGAATATTTTCGGCCCATTCGGAGTGTTCCGATTGTGATTTATGTACTCTGACTCTATTTCTGTTTTCCTTTACCCAATTCCTGAGTGATTTCTGGGGGAAGGAGAAGCTCGCTTCATGGTTGTAAAAAGAATTCCGTATCTTTTGTGGCACCAGGACTATAGGGTTGTCTTTGTGCTAGAATGGTTTTGGGCGCTGCTGTTAACCAAGGAAGGATATATGGATGGTTGATTTCTGACAGCCCAGAAGTCTTGCTGATATGTTGTTGGTGCCTGACCGGTCGGAATTTGACATTTATTTTTTAAAATATTTGTAATTTAGAATACAGACATGCGAGATGGATGCGGATGTAAAATAGGTGTTCATCTGACTAATATTAAGTCGGAAACAGGGATCTCCCATCGCGACGCCCGCGTTGGCCCCGCTCCTTTCGTATTGTCTGTTCCTGTTCGTCCTGTCTGTCCTAAAGTTTGATATTTTTTTTTATGGATGGACGTATGAAAGGATGAACGAGGGCTCTTTATTTTGATTTTTTTTTTTTTTTTTTTTTTTTGGGGGGGGGGGGAAAGGGAGTTAATTTTCTATTTTCACACATAGAAAACAAAACTGGGGAAATCTTTTTCTTAAAATTAAATGTAGATTTCAAATTATATTTTAACATAAAGAGAAATTAAGTGATAATATAAATGGTTCGCACACACACTGTTTTCATGTCTTTCTTCACTGCACCTACACATTTAGGGTTTATATGGAGAATTTCTTTGAAAGACACTGATCTTCGCCGCAGGGCGGTTTTTTGTTTTTTTTTGGTTCTGTTTTTGGCGCATTCCAGCGCCTTCTACCAGGCAGGTCGCTCGAGGTCCATCGGGAGGCTGGCGGACACCTTGGCGACTGGCAGCTGTGCCAGCAGCAGGGACCTGAACCGGCGACGCAGCTGACGGACTCAGGCACCGTGGAGGGGTCTGCTGCAAGACGTGGTTCCTGGACTCCATGATAGATGAGCTGAGTGACTTTGAGCTGTGGTGTAGAAGGCGTGGAAACAGCTGTGTGCCAGCCAAGACAGTATGAATGGATGACCACTTTGAATGAATGGAGTGTGTGGATGACATTAGTGTGAAAGGGATTGAATTGTGTTGTTGTCCTGTGAATTAATGTGTAGGTGTGTTCCTTGCTTTTTCTTCTTTTACTTGAAGGGACACAGCGATTAGTGGGATTTAGGGCAAACAATAGGCGGGTGACCCGGGTTCTGGGGGGGAAGTGTATTGGGGTTACTTTGTCCCCTTAAATAGACAGTTTCTGGTAGGTATCTATCCTTCTTCTCTAATTCCCACCTTCTCAGAACTCGTTCCTCGTCTGTCCTTTTCTTCTTTTTAGTTTCCCTTGTCCCGTATCTGTGTGAATGACAATGTGAAATTTATGTTAGTGTTGTCGAAATAAATGTTTTGAATTTACCCCTGCGTTTCCTGGTGTCGGGAGTTTGGGGTGTCGACTGTGCCTTTCTCCCCACCACTTACTCCGTCTCCTTCCTAACCCCTAGGTCACTTGACCTTGACAGACTCGCAGACGTAATTCATTTGTTCAAAATATGCATAAAACGCCAGATTACGCCCCTAGATAGAATAGCAATTTGAAATCCATCATCCCTTCAAAGCTGACTAATATTTGGCTGTTTCTACCAAACCCACCAGATGCTGCTTTCTTTCAAACATGCCAGAAAAGATGTTACAAGTGTGTGTGGAATTAACAAAAACAAAAACAAAAAAAAAGAAACAAAAAAAAAAAAAAAAAAAAAAAAACAAAAAACGAAAAAAAAATCAGTCGAAAAAAAAACAGTGCATAAAAGGGTACGGGATGGAGGTATTGGTCTTCCTGATGTAAAAACCTGCGTCATATCTTTAAAACTATCCTGGATCCATAGGACTGAAAGATCAAACCACAAATGGAAACATATTCTTCTCAGTAATTTTCCTCTTTGGCCTCATATGAGTAAACATGGTTCAGAGATTATCTCAAAATTTACAAAATATAATCCATTCTGGGCAGACGTCCTTGAAGCTTACAAACTTTTTTTAATTACAAATGTCTGCCAAAAATTCCGCTGAACTACTTGCTGAACCAGCTTGCTTCAACAAACGTATTCAAGTTGGGGAAAGACACATTGTCTCTAAAATGCTTCAAACAAGGGTATCTACTATCTCGCACACTTTTTTTTACGATAATGGTCAGCTCCTTTCTACGGACACTTCAAGAAAAATATGATGTCAATATTGATTTTCCACCTTACACTGGGTATAAGTTAGCAATAACTGTATTCATAAAGAAATCTCACATTACCATCGAAAACAACAAAATAATGTATTACTTTTCCATTCTGTTATTAGATACTGATTGCCACTTATAAAGCTTCAAAGACTTATTACGATATACTGATTGATGATCAGTTGAGAGCTCCTTGCTGTGACAAATGGGACATACAACTTTCACAATCTCATGGCTGAAATTCATGCTTTTTTATGCACATAAGATTGCAGATGTAAAACGTAAGTGGTTTCAGACGAGAATTATTCACAGTTACATGTTTTTTTTGAAAGAAATCAGAGTTACTGATAATGATAAATGAAGCTTTTGCAGATTGTTTAAAGATTCTATTGACCATATGTTTTGGAAATGTACTCATGTCAAATACTTCTGGAGTAGGTTAATTGATTTAGTAAAGAGAGAAATGCACTCACGCACAAAATATATGCCTAACAGAGTCTCTCATACTTTAGGATTTCGACATAACAATCGCCATTGATTACATTTTTTTTACCTCATTATTCTTCGAGCAATACATTACTTACATAGGTGTAAGTTAGAAGGCAGTCTTCCACATGTAGCGGTTTTCTTGAAAATTTTGACCTCTAGATATAGAATTGAAAAATATGACTTATACTTAACCATGAACCACATGGATTTTCATGCCAGATGGCTTGCATATGAAGCTTTGATTTCTAATACTAGTTGCTTTAGTTACCGTCTCTGGAACATGTCTTTTAGTATATAAATGCGCATGATGCACAATATAACAACAGTTACTAGACTAGCTGATGCCATCCTTTTCCTTTTTTTTTTTTTTGTTTTGATCTTTTTTGCTGAGGATATCCTGTGTGGCCCTTGTATGCTGCTGAAATATTTCTGTATATTGGTACTCAAGAGATGATGTACCTTATGATAATAACATACATTATCTTCACTTGCTGTGACCCACCCATTCTGTCTTCTTGTTTCTTGGCTTGTCTGTCTGTTCGTCTGTCTGTCTGTCTATCCGTCTGTCTTTCCTATATTATTTGTGAATATTTATCTTGCTATATATATATGATGAGATGAAGAAAATGGGGGAAATATATCATAATTATGAGGAACCCTTCACTAGCTGCCTGAGGGAACCATCGGAATCCCTCTCGAAGGCAGATCTGTTAGTATTGCCTGCTCCTAGGCCTTTCGTCCACTGGATCGGACTCATCAGGGAGACACGGCTGATTGTGTCTGCACTCTTGGCGTCAAATAGAGAAACACCACTTGCAATATATATATATATACATATATATATATATATATATATATATATATATATATATATATATATATATATCTTTTTTTCAACAAAGGCATGTATACATCTCTTTGGGTAGTAATATTTATGTATAGTTAAAATATGTATTTATAAGATGTATACAGGTTTATGTATATTTCTTAAAGCATTGTCTTATGTTTGTAAATAAGTAACTATGTTTTTTTTTATACATAGACAATGCTATGCTGGCACACTCCCTTCTCTCTCTCTCTCTCTCTCTCTCTCTCTCTCTCTCTCTCTCTCTCTCTCTCTCTCTCTCTCTTTCTTTTCATGTGTGTGGGTTTGGCTTTTTTTGTTTGTTTTTCTTGCTTTATACCTAACTTCTAGCTATGAATGTCGCTGCTAATTTCTTTTTTCGTTTGGCTTTTTTTTAATGTGTTTTTCTTTTGTATGTGGAACAACAATAAAACAAATGACAATATTAAAAAACAAAAGAGACCAAGTCATTGTAACTTGCGAATTCAAGCAGGCGTAGTCCTCAGTCATTAGTGGTCTCACTGCAGACGGGGTCGCGGAAATTCACTGGTTTCTTGTCATGGCAGTCACCCTGAACTCTGAGGATGTCTTTCTTGTCAACCTTGTTGATGACCGTTAGAACCTGAGAGCAGAATTCTTTAATCTAGTCATCATCATGATCAGATGTGGGTGCAAGGAAATGTGCTACTGGGATGTTCACTGGCTTTGACCATGATCCTGCAGAGAACAGGGCAGCGCAGTGCAGGTTGTGCCTCCGCCTGTCTGGGATTCACCGTTATCTCCCCATCTATCTTTGCACAGGTAAAGAATGTGCCAGGAGTATCTATCTCATCGATTAGTTCTTTCAATTATACAGCCTTCCCGAGTGTTCTTACATAGTAAATGAGGAATGTGACAACGTTCCTTCCACCAATATTCGCTAGTTTTTTTTTTCCCTGGTCGCTCTGTGTTTGCGTCCGCCCTGGTAGGAGCCATTATTGACACGAATCAAGATTTCATATCGATTTTTTGTTCTCTTCCATGAAATTGACTACTTTTGTAATGCATATCTTCTTCTGACGAACACAAATATGCTAGCAGTTTATAAAAGCACAACCGAAAGCACTCGGTATGCCATTTCATCGCATGTAACTTCAAGTCAGATATAAAATTAACAACTTTAATCAACAAAAGACTGCGTTCAATGTCATGTGGAAGTGCTCAGTTTTATTAATGATTTTTTCCTTTATTCCTTTAGCTACCCCGTGGACATGCTCTTTGGCATTGCCAGTGCGAACATTAATATCATTCTCTAATAGGCTGGATGCAGCAAACATGTCAGCATATATACACACTGCCGTTTGTTTCCAACGGATAAAAGGCACACACTACAGTCGTATTTAAGAGCTAGTCAGCTTTGACCTGAAAGGACAAGATAAATGCTCTCATGCGCTCTGGAGAAATGAGTTTTGTGTTAAGTGCTGCTTGCAACCTCTGCAGAATTTCTTCCTTCGAATCAGTTGTGTCATTTTGTATGTCTGGTTCAGAGTGAAGGAGGTTGGAATGTGATGGAATAGTGGAAGCAGATGACAGTTCCTTTTTTGTTTGAGAGGTACGTCATGATTTGAGCTTCGTTTGCTTTCCTGCGACGTTCTGCTAGCATGTTGAATGTGTACAGAAATGGGTTCAAGGCGGAGTTTAAGGGCAACACAAAAACGGACATGGACACGCTTACTTCTGTAGAGACTGGAACTCCTGCAGCAGACAAAAGACCCAGCAGACCAATGGGACACCAGCAACAGAAATCAGACATGGCCACAGTGATCAGACGGCGAGCAATAGTCACATCCTTCTGCTTCTTGCTCGTGCCAACACTCAGTGCATTACTACGGACTGAGTGAAAAATAAACCCCTGGCCACCTGCGATGAACAAGAGCAAGATAAAGTTTAAAACAATCATGACACCAAAGGAATAGTCATGTCCACGAAACTCTTGCTTGGTTACAGGCAAAGGAATGCAAGTTCCTGTCTGGCTGTAGAAATCCCAATGGGGTATGAGGAGAGGCGTTAAAGAAAGACAAAACCCCACACAGCCCAGATCAACACAGAAGTAGTGAGTGCTGACTTTCTCATAAACCTTCTTGTACTGAAAGGAAACTGCAAAACAAGGAACCGATCAAGCGTGATGAACCAGATGGTAAGAGCTGAAACTTCACTGGACAGCAGTGACAGCACTCCTGACCCACTGCAAACAATACTAGTTAGCCAAATATGTTCATTTAAATAATACTTTCCACGATACACACTGTCAGCCACACCAATAATGATTAAATAGATTCCCATCAAACAATCGGCCACAGATAAATTACTCACAAGGATGTTGAAACCAGATGCAGAGTGGGTTTTGAGAATGAAGTTTCTTAACCAAAAAGCAGCCACATTCCCCAAAGAGAAAGTAACTCCCATGAGCCAAAGGAATGCTCTGAACACATCCCAAACCAACAAGTCTTCACACGATGACAGCTCATTTTTGGGAGCGTCACAGAAAATACCAATTCTGTCAGGCAGTATGCCTGGGCAGCACAGTTTATAGTCATCTGCATAAATATACTTAATGGATCGCATGTTTTGAATATATCGTGTGGATAGTTTTTTTTATATCATTTCCTCTCAGGTCAAGCCGTCGTAAGGATGAAAGAGATTGAAATCCTTTTACAATGGTTGACATTCTACTGGACGACAGGTTCAGAGTTTTGAGTGAAACGAAGTGTTTGAAGACCTCCCCAGACAACACAGACAACTGAGTGTGAGATAG
>JADBJO010010808.1:55000-57500 GCA_016801955.1 Conus betulinus | reverse complement strand
GTGGTTTGTTTTCGTTTTGGTCGAAGACAAAGTTCGTTTGTACTGTAGAATGATAATCGTATAACATTTCTGTACATATACACATTCATTCGTATATACATACATATACACAGACATATGAGTGAATACATAGTTTTATTTATGCAAAAATGGTATACATAGTTCCATTTATACATATGTGAATACACAAAGTTACGTAGGTGTGTAGTAATGAATGTTTCTTTTTATGCAGCACGTGTGTATTGGTGCTCCAGTTAAACCTTTCTTTTCTGTGCACAGCAGTGGTTTTATCTGGGATTGTTTTTTTTCAGTAACCCCTGTCACTCCTACTCCTAACATCACTATGAACACCACTGGTTAGTGTCTCTGTTGACACAGTGTCCCTGTGTATAAACTCTCTGTATCTATCCTTTTCCCTCTCTGGGTTCCTCAATTATAAGCAGTTGAGAGCAACCATGGCTACATATTCATTCATAGAGTCCGCATAGAGTCCGTCGTTCTAATTGCTTACTACCCACACTTAAAAGATAAAACTTATAGCCTTTTTGAAATCGGACATTTTTTAGTGGTAAGAATGAACTTGATGTGATAGGTGTCATTGTAATAGTAAGTGCACTTTCTCAATGGATCGGCTATTGTTTTTGTGTGCGTGTGATTTTCCAGGGCTATATTTCGAGTCTCTTTTTTATCGTAGCTTCGAAATGACGGTGTTATAATATATATATGTATATATATATATATATATATATATATATATATATATATATATATATATATATATATATATATATATATATATATCCACATACATTCATACACATACATACATAATTATACACAAATATATGAACGCATATATATTTGCATTTATGCTTACATGAAGAAAGATATCTTACCTTCGTGTGTACTAAGCAATGTTTCTATTTATGCTGCACGTGTATATGGCTGCACCAACACTGAATCTCTTTTTCTGTACACAGCAGTCGTTTTATTTTGGCATGGTTTTTTTCAGGAACCCCTGTAACTCCTACTCCTAACATCACTATCAACACGACTGCTTAGTGTCTCTATGAACATATCGTTCACCTTTATAAACTGTGTATCTATCTATTCCTCTCCTTACCTCCATAAAAAAGCAGTTGAAAGCAACTGGTTGGTGTCTTTGTTGACACACTGTCCATGTGTATAAAGTCTGTGTATCTGTCTTGTTGCTTTTTGTACATTGAACTTTTTCAATGGTAAAAATAAACATCACGAGTTAGGCGTCATTGTAATGTCGTGTGCACTTTCTGAATTGTCGATTATTCATATATTGTGATGTGTGTGTGTGTGTGTGTGTGTGTGTGTGTGTGTGTGTGTGTGTGTGTGTGTGTGTGTGTGTTTTTTTCGTGTGTGAGTTCGTATATTCGTGCGTGCGTGCGTGCGTGCGTCCGTGGATGCATATGTGTGCATGTGTCTGTTTATGTGTAGGCGCATGTGTGTTGTAAATAAGAGAGAGAGAGAGAGAGAGAGAGAGAGAGAGAGAGAGAGAGAGAGAGAGAGAGAGAGAGAGAGAGAGACGTTCAAGAATTAAGTTCACACATTTTACGTTCAATCTGACCTGCTTAAGTACCGAGTCTTTTATCAAAGTCGCATCATTTTTGTTTAAACTCGCCCTTGATTAAGGAATCCCTCTCCCTCGTGACTCGAATTTTACCATTACTATGGACACCACTGATGAATCTCTTCTTTTTTGATATCCTGTCCCTCTCTCTCTCTCTCTCTCTCTCTCTCTCTCTCTCTCTCTCTCTCTTCTTCCGGCCATCTGTCTGTCTGTCTGTCTGTCTGTCTGTCTCTCCCATTTTCTGTCCCACTCCTCTCGCATTTCTCGTTTTACTTGTCTCTTGTCCCAGAGGATCTCTCAATTGGCAATGATGTTGTTAATGTTTGCCACAAACAAAGGCAATCCTATAGACTTGAAAACGGCAGATATAATATATTCCTGAAGGTCACTGTTGGGTTCGCATAGGTCAGAGGTCAGAGCATATCCAGAGAAAATGAAATTGTTTTTAATAAGAGAGAGAGAGAGAGAGAGAGAGAGAGAGAGAGAGAGAGAGAGAGAGAGAGAGAGAGATGATTATTAACTCGTCGTTCTTTTTCTCAGGAACCCCTGTTACTCCCACTCTGAACATCACGATCACACCCACTAGTAACATTCTCGTTTAATGTCCAGGACATTTCTCTATCTCTCTGTCTCTCTGTCTGTCTGTTGTCTGTCTGTCTGTCTGTCTGTCTCTCTCTCTCTCTCTCTCTCTCTCTCTCTCTCTCTCTCTCTCTCTCTCTCTCTCTCTCTCTCTCGCTGCCCCCTCACTCATTGTCTCTGTCTCTTGATCTCTCTCAGTCTGCCTCTCTGTGTCTGTGTCCCCCTCTCTCTCTCCTCCTCCCCTCTCTCTATTCTCTCTCTCTCTCTCTCTCTCTCTCTCTCTCTCTCTCTCTCTCTCTCTCTCTCTCTCTCTGTCTA
>JADBJO010010808.1:35000-42500 GCA_016801955.1 Conus betulinus | reverse complement strand
TCGCTGCCCATCTGTCCGTCTACCTACCTGCAGCCGCTGCTGTGAAACTTTTTTCTCCATAGAAAAGGTCTTTAAACGCCAGAGACCATCCCTCTGATAACATATCACGTCAACAACGTGTTAACATGGAAGAGGGCGGGAGAGGGCCTATAAAGAGGCTCTTTCTTCACTGAGTAGTCTGACAGTTTACGGTTCTTCGAAATGACAGGACAGCAGCACGATGATGTACAGACAATGCTGTTTCCCTCTATCAAGAACTAAATGTTGAATAGCTAGGCAGTGGCGAAAACAAGTGCATGCTAACCATTACTCATTCGTTACAACAATGACTTGGCAAAAAACTATATAAGAAAGAAAGGGGAAGAAAGGGAGAGGAGAGTTTTGAGAAAAAAAAAAGAATGAAAAAGAATAGATTATGAATATAAAATACTTCGCTAGCAGCATATTGGGACATCATAATCTGTCTTAAAACGGAACCATTCATACCGCCTACCAAGAAGCCTTTCGTCCATTGAATCAGACTCATCAGCGGGACACGGTTGATTGTCTCGGTCTTCCCTTGGCATCGAATTGTGATGTACCACTTTCTCTGATTCTGAGGCATTCTCACCACCAAAGGTTCAAGAACAGAATCCAACAGGACCACGAGGCATCCCGCAAAAGATAGAAAAGTGAAATAAGAAACCACATTCAGGGAATACGTGCTATAAACATAAAACCCACGTGCGAAGGATAGACATGGGGAAATCTTTGAGCCTGTCCTTTCTGCTAGTCTTTAGCTTGGACTGAATCGATCTCACAATCTTGCCTCCCGAGTCCTGAAACACGATTTGCAGTCTTGTAATTTCCTCTTTGACCCCATCGAGGATGGGTTTCAGGTTCTGCTTTGCCTGGTGGACGGCAGGGCGCAACGTCAGTGAGATCTTTTGAGACACCAAACCATTTTCTTGTGTACTAGGCGTCCACTGAGACAGAGGGTGGGGGAGGGATGGTAGGTTTACAAACAGAAAGAATGGAAGTATACAGCGAGGATAGACGGACAAAAAGAAGACAAGTAGAAAGTCAAACAGACCAAAGCAAGACTTCAATTTGACTCTGTCCACCCGCTGTGCAGCCGTATGGTCTCCCTCAATCAAAAGTCACAGTCCGCTAGTGAAAAGGCTTAGGTAGTAACGTTTTCCTGATGATGTTGGCGGCCAAATACTAAAGTTACTGTGATATCCGATGAAAAGCATAGAGACAGAAACTGTTTTAGGGGGGGGGGGGGGGGGGGGGGGGGGGGGACGGGAAGGGTGAAGAGAAGGGATACGTCTTGGGGGGAGGGGGGGGGGAAGCAAACTACCCCGATAAATATTGAAAAAAAAAAAAGCAATAGGAAGAATCCTCACTGAAATAAACGCAAACAAATGTGTGCTTCATTGGGTAATATCTGAAACCAAATATTCTGATGGTTTAAAACTTTTTTTTTTTCCGGACCACGGCATATTGTCAGTTTGTTACATAGAATGAGGCTTGATGCTGGAAGAAAAAATATATTAAGAATGTTCTGTGTGTGTGTGTGTGTGTGGTGGTTTTATTTCCATCCACACATTCTTTATAACTGTCAGATTCTGAAAAAGCTTTATTTTGATAAGTTGTGCATTTTAGACAATAGAGTATCTGCTGATTCTGTGTTATATTATCAATTACTTAGAGTGTATGGCATTGGTGGATGTATATCGAATAGTCCTGTACGCCTTTTACTCTAATTTGGTTTTTAAATTTTGTGATTATTTGATAGTGTAATGTAATGTATATTTGTGTATGTATACATAGAAATGTGTGTGTGTGTGTGTGTGTGTGTGTGTGTGTGTGTGTGTGTGTGTGTGTGTGTGTGTGTGTGTGTGTGTGTGCGTCCGTGCGTGCGTGCGTGCGTGCGTGCGTGTGTGTGTGTGTGTGTGTGTGTGTGTGTGTGTGTGTATGTGTGTGCGTGCGTGCATGTGTGTGTGTGTGTGTGTGTGTGTGTGTGTGTGTGTGTGTGTGTGTGTGTGTGTGTGTGTGTGTGTGCACGCGCGCGAGCACGTATCTTCGCTTTTCATTTCATTTAATTTTATTTCATTTATTGGGTCTTTTTACTTTTTTCTCATGTAATATCGCCAACGACGATGAAAGCACGTTAAATAAAAGATTCTTTCTTCTGAAATCAAACGCTATCACTTCTTCAAAGTTATCTGACGCTGAGTCTGTTGTCTTCAATATTGTAATTTTTGATGCCACATTGAAGTAATTCTTCTCAGTCTTATATATATATATATATATATATATATATATATATATATATATATATATATATATATATATATATAAAGCATGTAGCTGTAATGAATGACACGCGTGTATGACATTGACGTTTCGCACTTCCCTTACCTAGAAAAGTGTGTACCGTTCTCGTGTGCAGCTGTCCCACGTACCATAACCTGCCGCCACAGTGCACACTGGCACCTGTTTCAGGCATGTGTTGCCTGCAGCCCCTGTGTTACTTTGATCCATTCTTCCCGACTGTCAGCTCTCAAAAAGTGGACAAGTACCCTGGTACAAGCAGTCGCTTACCTGTTTCCTCTCTCTCTTCTCCCATCTCCCTCACTCCCTCCCTTCCTCTCTCTCTCTCTCTCTCTCTCTCTCTCTCTCTCTCTCTCTCTCTCTCTCTCTCACACTCACACACACACACACACACACACACACACACACACACACACACACACACACACACACACACACACACACACACACACACACACACATCTTTGAATTTGTCATGAAATTATGTGCCTTACTAGAAAAGAGTTGTGTCGTCAGGCAGCGTTCATTTTATTTTTTTGCGGTTTACACGGTGCCTTAGATTTTGATTTATTTCATAATACTGTTTGGGGTTCTAAAAGTCAGCATTTCAATAGCTGACATAACAAGTGGAGGGAATATGGCGCTTCCTTGTTGAATGACGTGTTGTAGCGGGAAAGATCCAGACATCCATTCACAACGTTGATGTGGTTCTCAGATTGTAATGTGACTATCGCCAGGACCAGGATCAAATTGCTAAATTTAAACAATCCAGCATGAATATCTTTGAGACTGTATTGAAAATTCTAGATAGTCAGTGACTGAAGCCAGGTCCAGAGTGACTACTGTTCGGCGTCTTGTATTCCAGTCCATAATCTGTAACTATTGAGGTTATAATATTACTTGCTGTCCTGTTCTTTTTCTAGCACGAAACGTAGGCTGTTGTTGTTGTTTTTTTCTGCTTCAGATGAATCTGGTGCGTGTACTCTGTGCTTGAGGTAGTGCTGCTATATGTAGTTCTGGACTGATTTCCGTTATTTGATTTTCAGGCTGGTGATGGCCAGCTGTAGCTTTTGTGTGTAGTCTCTGATTGAGTCGCTCAAGCTGTGTTTCTCCTTCTAAGTGCTTGTGTTGAGCCTTCTGTTTGACGGTGCAACGGGGTGTGTTCTGTTATTTTTAGGATTTCCCCCTTTTCCCGTGGACGGCTGGCTGACAAGGATTTTCCAGTCAATTCCTACAGGTGAGTCTATTCTCCTGCAAAGGGTTTATCTGGTATATTTGAGTAAACTCTTGCTGGGCTTCCAATATGAGGCCTGTTTCTTGAAAACTGTAAAATGTGATTTTTACTGCCTCTGCCTCAAGAATACTGCTAAGTGTATGATTAACGAAGCAGCAAACATATCATCTGTGCATTGTGCAATAAAGGGGTAGGTTTTAGACCATGTATATTCCTTTGTTTCATACTTCTGTGATAACTTGGTTAAACACTGATGCTTTCTGTGATTGTGTAGTTTTTCTGATATGATATTGACTTGATTGCCTTACACAGAACTAAAGGCACACATTAGCACTGCACCTTTTTCAATGGCTGCGTTTTTAAGAAGACTGAGTATATCTTTTCTGTGTTGCTGTTAGATACGCATACACACTGACAACAAATAACTGCCTTGTTTTTTTTTTTATTTTAACACAGACAGTAACGATTCTTTCTTCATGAACACACTTTGTAGCATGTGTTAACATCTTGTTAACTAGCTTTACTTACCTTACAGTAAGATCTGCGCCTTTCAGCTTCCCTCCGTACTGAATTCTGCATCGATCTGCTTCTTCCACAGTTGCATTTGTGTTTGTAATGCTGCAATATGCACATACAAAATTTCTTTTATTTTTGGTTCTTCAGTATCAATGGCCATCGCATTGTAAATCTTTAAGTATGGGCAGTGTTGTGGTAGTGATCACTCTTATTGTCCATGGGCGTTGCAAAGTTATCAACGGTACGTGTAGCCACGACGTCGTAGTCGTTATGTTTCCACCGCTGGGTCTTTCTTAGCCCTACCGTGAAGTTGGCTGTTTTCTTCTGTCTGTTTCTCTCCTTTGCGGTGTTTAAGTGTCGACACTCTTGATCGCAAGCATGCATGCTTTGCACTCATTCAGGTGAGCGGTCGTAGCCGGCATGAAGCGTGAAGATAGCGGAAGGCAGCCTGGTGAAGGAGAGGGGCTGGCGACACTTTGCCGATCGCTTCCTCATAACGCCTGGCAGTGGGGATGTATCCTGACTGTCTGCACCGTGTGATCTCCTCTGGGGAAAGAATTTAGCTGGCTTACCGCCTTCCAAGCAATACTGCATGCATTTGCTATGATTGATAGAAGCAGACAGATTATGCCCGTTATTCAGACATTTTGAACATGTCAGTGTTTTGGCGTGTCTGTAAATAAAAGATTCAGTAAAATCACCAGGCTTTACTTTTTGGAATGCGCTAAAAGAACTTCGATCTTGTTGTACCCGTGGCCTGTTTCCCAATGAGAGTGCCTGTTCACATTGTCGTTCCAGTCCATCACGTGAATGAGGCATTCGGTGCCCAGTTTCTCTTCCCTAGTATGCATTATCTCCATGTTTAGAACAGAAAGAGGGATGTTGTTTTTATTATGAAGAACTGTTCCAATCTCCCCCTCTTCTTCATTCTCGTTATCACAGAAGGGTTTAGGTCTTCAGGCTAACCAGCAGTCTTGGTTATTGAAATCCATCACATACTTGTTTTGATCTGATATCAAGTAGGACTACTACCGACCTTCGTTCTCCTTTGATACTGTGAAACCTGAAGCACTTCTCGGCAGCAATGGACAGTCCGGTCGCCTTTTAGTCCAGCTTCTCTGGCACAGGGTTTGGGACTGGTGCCGCCACTCTTCAGCAGTCAGACGGTGTGGCGTTTTGGATCATATCCGCGCCAGCACACTACAGCTCTTTTTCACGGCGTTGTGAGCGATGTACGACATAGACCAATTATACTGAATACGCCAACTAATTAACAACAAAAAGAAACAAATGAATGAGTCTGTTTAGCCTTGAGCAGAAACCCACACTTTCCGTTTACAACCTGATAGAATAACGTTCGATTTATGAGAAGAAAAAAGGAACAAAACCGTAAAGCTCCAAATAATTCCACGTGGATCTGAGTAAGGCGGGAGTAGGGCGGGTGGGGATGGATGGAGGGGGGGAGGTAGTAAATATCGTATGACTTTGAATTTCCAACTCACAGATGTTGTGTAAGAGCGATATATGTTCGGAAGTCCGTCACAAGGTGATTTGGCTTTCGGGTGCCCAGCCCTCCTGAAGCTGCAGATTCAAGATCAAACAGTGCTACAAAGCAAAAGCAATAGAACTAGAGCACGCTGGAGACGGCATAATCCTCCCACAGAGACAAGATGTAAAAGGTTAAAAACGCTTGCATGGGGCTGGGGAAGGGCGAAGAGCTTCTCTTTTGAGGACCTCGTGGCTTAATGGTGGTAGACTGTCGAGATTTAAATCCCAAAGAATGCGTGATGGGGTGGGCGAGCAAAAAGATGGATGCAGGTTTTTTTTTCCTCTGAGGAAGTTCTAAAGTTTCTTCCTACCGTCTTCAACTACCATGTTAAGTCGCTTAAGAATATTACGTTAGCTATAAGGGATAGATGTAATGCTGTACATATGTAAAGAAACGATTTTCTTCATCAAGCGGATACTGTTACGACAGATGTAAAACTTAGAAACAGATATATTCTCTGAAAAAAAAAATTTTCAACTCGACAAGGTGTAATTGCTGTTAAATATCAACAAATAGAAACCAAAACAACACTGACACCGGTTGTAATATTTGCATGTACGTTCACATGTGCGAAATTCCTGAAGCCTTGAATATCTCTGGAACACATGTTTGGAATTATCTTCCCCAAAACAATAGCATGGTAATTGTAACGAAACACTCTAATAACTTGTACACAAGCGCTTAACCTTACAATGTAACTACGCCTTTCTGGGAATGCTGAGTGAAGAGTGGGTTTGGCCCTAAATCTTCTTCCTTGTGTGTAAATATCCAACTCTCTCTCTCTCTCTCTCTCTCTCTCTCTCTCTCTCTCTCTCTCTCTCTCTCTCTCTCTCTCTCTCTCAAGCACCGCTGTAGACACGGCTTTAGCGCGCCGGCCCTTTAAGCCCTGAACTCTGTCTTTGACTTGTTCTTTTCCTGTCTTGTCTTTTCTGACCTAAGAGAACATACTGCATCTTGAAAACACCCTGATCAACTGATTGAAAACATTTGGTAATTACAGAACCGATGGTGCAGACCTCCAACATTAGCAAGTCCTTAACGATGTGAAGAACTAGCATTTTTTCTTAAGTTCGAAATGCATTCGGGGGAGAGGGGGGGGGGGGGGGTGAAGAGGGGGAACGAGGGGGGACTAAAAAGACTAAAAATTGCCCACCCACAATCAAACCAGCACCACCCTAAAGCCTCTCTTGCCACATTTACTGTCAGATGTATTATGTGTGAGTTGGAAAATTCCGCATTCTTTGTTGTTGTTTTTTTTTTTTTTTTTTTTTTCCATATGCTCTTGTACATAATCGACATGCATCTCAAAGTTTGGGAATCAATAAAGCAGTCTTGAGGTATCTTGGCATCGAACTATGCTTTGTCAATATAATTCTTATCATCATCATCGTCATCATCATCATCATCATCATCATCATCATCATTATTAGTATTGTTATTAACATCATTATTATCAGTATTTTATTATCATCATTATTATTGTTATTATTTAATTATTAATATGTCGTTGCTATGTTGTTGTTGTTGGTTTATTGTTATTGTGGCAGGGATTTTGTGTGCAAATGACAAATGCATTACCAAAGCCAGACCTGGAAAGTGTGTGACCTGGAACTTTTCATCATTTTTACCATCACCGTCACCACCACCACCGCCGCCGCCACCACCACCACCACCACCATCATCATCATCATCATCATCATTATCACCTTTTCCAGCTTCAGTATCATCTGTCTTTTTTTTCTGTCAGATAATTGTAAGAGGAAGGATAAGTATGTTATTACAGTCAGACATGGACAGTAGGATGTTTAGATCTAGGGTATATTTCTTTGTTTCTTCTTCTTCTTCTTCTCTTCTTCTTCTTCTTCTTCCTCCTCCTCTTCCT
>JADBJO010010808.1:22500-27500 GCA_016801955.1 Conus betulinus | reverse complement strand
TCTGGGGTAAAAACGGGGAAAAAAGGACAGATCTATCTATCTATCTATCTATCTATCTATCTAAACATACCCCCCCCCACACACACACACACACACACAGCCTCAATATATATAGGAGTTGTGAATTGTATTCAGGAAAGGAAGAAAGAATTGTGTTGCACGTGTTGTGCAAGGGGGGGGGGGGGGGGGGGGGCTCTACCAGGGTGTGAAATCTTCTTTGTTAATTGTGCTGCGTGAGGGGCTCTGTTAGGGTTGTTATTGCCTGCAACTGTCTGTCATTTCAACTCTTGTGTTTAGTGTTGCCATACCGGGCTTACACAAGATTATCCATTTTTCTGTTGTGCATAAGCTGCATCTCTTGGTGCTGTTGTTATACGCTGCTGCTCTTCTGACTATTTTCCATGTATGTTGAAGTCTATATTTGCTGTCTTAAGATACCATACATGTTTACTTAATTCTGTTTGGTTTCTGTATTTTTTTCATATTTGAACGATTGCTTATGGTTAGCATACCTAGTTTTGAATTTATTTTCAGTAATCCCTATATATGTCTCTTTGCTATTATCTGTTGTCACAGTAGCTTGGTATACAATGTTGTCAGAGAGGCACTGGTTGTTCAGAGGGCATTGCTCCTTGGTAGCGCAATTGCAAGTTTTCCGTTTGTCACCCTCATTCTTAGCATTGGTTTTCCTTCTGTTAGATGTGTCAATTATTTTCTTAAGGGTTGGCATACATGAGTAAGATAGTTTGATAGTGTTCCTATTGAATATTTTAAAGAGTTTGTGATCTTTTTATGGAACGACTCTTTTAGTATCTTGAAGAATTCTTTGCCATATTGGTTTTTACTCTGCCATCATATGGTGGGTTGTACCAAGTTATTTTTCTCTTTCTATTCTTCTTCCTGCTTCTAGTGCTGCTCTCAGGCTCATATTCCAATTTGTACTATATCCACTTTTTCAGCAGTGCTTCTTGGTAATCTGCTGCTGCATCATTGAATACTTCGGCATTACAGGAAAGACTGGATAACCTTTTATTTATCCCTTGCGGTATGGTTTTTTTTGATTGCTGGTGGATGGTTACTCATAGAATTTACATAGAATGTTGTGTCATTCGGTTTTTTGTATGGTTTATATTGGTTGGTTTTTATTCAAATCCAGTGTAACATCCAAATAGTTAACTACTTTCTTGTTGGCTTCTGCTGTAATTTTTAAGTTGATTTTTGAAATAACTTACATAGATCATAGATCTTTCTTTTTATTTTCTACTTCCCTAGGTGTTTTGTCCAATGCTGCTAATCCATCATCTCTGTATAATCCAACTCCATGTCCAAGTATCTTCTGCATTTCAGACAGTAGCAGCAGGCCCACTATTTCACAGGTTTCTGCACCATCATATGAGCCCATTGTGACGTCAAAAGTAGAATTGAAGTTAGTTTTCTTTACATAAGGCTCTTTTTTTTGCTGTACAGCAAAGTTTTCTTTGCATGGAATATGATTTCCATTTCTGAATCTGTTATTTTAGTGTGTTTGGTAGCGAATGCTAACGCTTTTCTGAGCAGTTCTTCATTGATAGACGGATAAAAGTCTACGATGTCGAATACAATGAAGGTTGTTTTGTTTTGTTTACTCAATCCTTGGAACCATTTCACTACCTCGTTAGTGCTTTTCCAAAGATTTAGTTCAAACTTTGATCTGGTGTCTGCCACATCTTCTCTAAAACCTGTTTGCTTACTTTTCCTAGTTCAGATTTTGTAGGGTTGATCAATCTAAATGCGGGATTGTTTTGTAAATTGGGTTTGTGGTCTTTGAGTGTTATAAATGTTTCTCTTTTGGCCGTGGTTTCTATCCTATCATCTAATTCTATGCGTTCCACCAATTTCTTCTCTTCTTTTCTAATTGCTGCACACGTCTTCTCTTCAGCTTTTTTGTAATTCTTTTGAATGTTTTTACTGAGGAGCTGCTCGTAAATCACAACACGTGCAACACAATTCTTTCTTCTTTTTCCCTGAATACAATTCACAACTCCTATATATATATTGAGGCCTATAGCAAGGGATGGTATGGGATCTGAAGAGAGAATACCTCGAAACAACTTGTAATCCTGGGTTTTAAGTTTTTACTTTTATCATCATATATATATACATACATATATATATATATATATATATATATATATATATATATATATATATATATATATATGATTTGATTTAAAATGAAGGTAAAACCCTCGAATCTGCTGGACATCACTCAGTGATGTGTGGGTGCACTGCTGATCCAGAAGCTGGCCAGTCACAGAGTACAAAAATAAACGCAGGCACACCAACCACACACTCTTCATTTTTTTTTTTTTTTTTTTTTAAGCTTTCGCCTTTTATTTAGGCTTCATCAGCATCTGCAACACAAAACAGTCATGTATATGCACACTGCCACCCACCCCAACCACACACACACGCGCACAACAAACCAACACCCCCCCCCCCCCCTCTCTCTCTCTCTCTCACACACACACACACACACACACACACACACACACACACACACAACACTCACAACATATACTATACCATATTATCATGGCTCCCCCAGGTTTAACTCTAAAGGTTGAACCCCATTCACAGTATATACATCTCCACCCCCTCACTCACCCACTCATAGGCTACCCACTCTATCCTTTATTTTCACATATATAAGAGCCCCCCCCCCCCCCCCCCCCCCCCCCCCCCCCCCCCCCCCCCCCACACACCAATGTGGGATGTCCATGGGGGAGAGGGGCATGAGGAAATCCTTAGATAATCTCTCTCTCTCTCCCCCTCTCTCTCTCTCTCTCTCTCTCTCTCTCTCTCTCTCTCTCTCTCTGTATATATATATATATATATATATATATATAGATATATATATATATATATATATATATATATATATATATATATATATATATATATATATACACGCACATATAATAGAAGAAGAAAGAAAAAGAAATGGACCACAGTGTGTGTGTGTGTGTGTGTGTGTGTGTGTGTGTGTATATACAAACGCACACACTCACACTCATAGGTACCGTCAGGGGGCAAAATATGACTGCTGCTTCGATCGAAATAACGCCAGTCCCTGTATGGAAATAAGGATCGCCAAATCTTGTGTGTGTGTATACAAACGCACACACACACACACACACACACACACACACACACACACACACAACACCAGCTTGTCTACTACATAAATTCCTTGACTTCAACGCAGTGACAGCGCTGATATGGCCTCTTACGGTCGGTTGGGCTATAACAAACATTACCTTACATTATCGTGCGCGCGCTTGTGTGTGTGTGTGTGTGTGTGTGTGTGTGTGTGTGTGTGTGTGTGTGTGTGTGTGTGTGTGTGTTATTTTTACAGTTGCAGGTCTTGTATAGCCTTATGTTTGTCCCCTTGGGCCTATCCGCTTCTATATATATGCTTCTCAAATATATCTCTATTCTAATGTCCTGTATGACTTTAATCACTTTTTCTTCTTATTCTCATGCGGTTTTATTATGAGTTCCTTTACCGCAGAGAAGTTTGCCGCCGTTTCTTCTGGAGTACTGTTCACTTTCATTTGACCTGCTTGCTGTTAATTTAGCTTCACAGAGAGCTTCGTTGATTTTCGTGTGCAAAACCTGTTCTCTCATCTTTGATTGGACTTTGTCATCCTTTCGTCGGGCGTTAACTTTTGTAGGTGGAACGTCTCTCCTTTCAAAGTGTCAACTGTTTCGGTTAGTTCATCCAGGGTCTTACTAAAGTTTTCATTCATATCTTGCAAGAGGTTAATGATGTTACTGTTTGTGTTACTGATTGAAGATTTGGCGATCCTTATTTCCATACAGGGACTGACGTTATTTCGATCGAAGCAGTCATATTTTTTTCCCTCTTGACGGTACCTAGGTTTGCCGATCTGTTGGAGGTTTACTAGGTTTACTTTTTGTTTGATGACTTCAGATGATACTTCTGCTTATTAGTCTCTTAACTGAAGGCATGCGACCCCTGAGCCTGAAGCGCCATGGGGTGGGGATGGGTGTGGGGGTGGTTGTACTCGAAGTTGATGTCAACTGCTTTTTCTTACTTGTTAAAACAAACAAACAGGGTATTGAATCACTATGCGTGGTTCTTGACGATGTTTAGGCTTTTTTTTTTAACGTATAATCACTCTTTTCTTAAATGTTTTTAAATGTTTCAAGATAGTCTCTGAAACACATCCTATCTGGTGAGCGTAAAATCACCAAAATACAATACAGTTCTTACCGTATACCATCATAACAAAAGATCGCAAATATCAGCAAATGGACGGAGGCAGTCCGTACCTTTACACAGTCGACCGCTACCAAGTTGCAGCCTTTAGCTTCGCTATCAGGGCATCTTTGTATTGCACTTGAGGACAGCACGTGCTGAAACAGCGTTCTCAAAAAGGCGTCACTACTCCTTGCTCCCAAATACGAGCAAGTGAACCGGATAGAAGGCTAGGACCTTTCCTTCAAGTAAGGCTTGCAGAGACAAAGCATCTGCTGGTTCCCAAGTTTCTCAAGGAATTGCCGCCTCCGGACAGAACGCACCAAACGCACAGAAGAACTGGGCTGAAACATATAAGTGCCCTGGCTGTTGCTTATACTAAGAAGCTAAGTATGGAGAAGAAGAAAGCTGGCAACTGAAATCCTAAAGTCTGTTTTTGTCCTTTTTTCTTTATAAAGTTTAAAGAGTTTAGAAAAAAAAGAAAGGCCAAAGCACCAAAACAGCGCGAGAACTTTGAACAAGTTTCGAATTCCTCTTACACAGATAATTGACATAGACCCGTGTTTTTTCTGAGCCATGACAAATCTAGGTGGGGGCGACTGTACACAGTGATGGCCCTATCACATCTGTGCCTAAGCTTGGGATATTTCAATCGAGGTGTGTGGTCTATGAACCCCCTTCACAAGATCATACGTACACATGGCTATTGAAATGTCTTAAAAAACACAACAACAAC
>JADBJO010010808.1:0-12500 GCA_016801955.1 Conus betulinus | reverse complement strand
AGCAGACCTCGATTTAATAAAGCTCCCTCGTAACTGCCCAGTGGCTTTAAAAGCGTATACCCAAAGTTTGTTGTATTAATTCAAAACAAGTGTATTGTATTAATTCTCAAAACCTGTCCGCCGGTTTTGGCTTGACAAAACAACCAATTCAGACACAAATATTACCAATAAGGATATCTTTTGTAATATACCTTAAAACGCATCTTTATTCTTTTTTTTCATCAGAGTGTCTGTTGTTTACTGGCCTGTATAGGTTGTTGTTGTTTTTAAGACATTTCAATAGCCATGTGTACGTATGATCTTGTGAAAGGGGTTCATAGACCACACACCTCGATTGAAATATCCCAAGCTTAGGCACAGATGTGATAGGGCCATCACTGTGTACAGTCGCCCCCACCTCGATTGGTCATCGCTCAGAAAAACCACACAGACACTTGTACGTATCTATACACACACTTCTCGCTTTGTGAGATCGACCCTTAAAAATGACCCAATGTGACCTTTGCTTTGCGCATGTCACTGAGTGACGTATCAACATGGTTGCGCCCAGCTCTTGGCGTGTGTTGACAGTTGTTTTGTGTCTTCGATTATGTACCCGGCATACTTGACCTCGCACCGCCACAGTGTAGCGGTTAGTAGCCCATTGTTGCAAATGCCTTTTTGCCATTCATGGCTTTGTTTTTAATGTTTTTGTCTGTTGGTTAATTTTTGTGTTTGTGCGTGGAAGGTGTACGTCTGTGTGTCAACCCTACCTGAAGTCTCTTTTACTCTGCTTCCTCCTTCGTTCTCTTGCTTGCCTTTCGCTGTCGCTTCACTTTCTGGGAGTGAATGGATGTTGGGGTCAGGATTCTAAAATCGAACAGCGCGGCAACTTCGATGTAATTTGCGCCCAGCTTTTTGTATTTTTTTAGCTTTTGACTCGATCTGTAACAGAGGTGATAAAAACTGGGTGCTAGCGCCAAGAAAAGGAACTGTGCCGTCCGATCTGCTGTCAGTTTCCAATATAAAATATTCATTTGCATGTCGGTTTCAGCCGACTGACATTTTATTTACTGGTAGTAAGTTTCTGCATTACCCTGTGTTAGATAACAACAATGGCCAATAATACTGTGAAGATATACACCTACAACTGTAATGGATTAAATAACAGTACAAAGAGGAAAGATGTATTTGATTATTTAAGGAAACAAGAAAAGGGCAATATATTTCTCGTTCAAGAGACTCACCAACCACTTCAATCTGAGAAATTTGTAAGATCCTGTTGGGGTTATGAGTGTTTCCTTGCTGGTGCAGACACTAACAGAGCTGGAGTTGCCATACTGTTTAAGAATAACTTTGAATACAAAGTACATAGGGTGCAAAGGGATCCAGGGGGGCATTATATTGTTATGGATGTTACAATAATGAATAAGAGATTAACCCCTGGCAAATGTGTATGGCCCAAGTTGGGCGATGATCCTGATTTTTTTACAAACGTGTTCCAGATAATTCATCAATTTAATAATCAGTATATGATTATAGGTGGGGACTGAATGTAGTATTGAATTCAGGAATTGACGCCCGAAACTATTCCAGTTGTGTAAGTAGACCTAGAAGTAGAAGAGTTATCCTGGACTTAATGAATGAACATGACTTAGCTGATGTCTGGCGAGAGTCATACCCAGAGAAACCCAGCTATACTTGGAGAAAATTAACTCCATTAAACAGAGTCGTTTGATTATTTTCTCATTTCTAAAGAATTGATAAAGGATGTCAGTGGTATGGATATTTTGCCGAGTTATCGCTCAGATCATTCGGCAGTGTCCATCCTGTTCAATGAAAACAAGGGAAAAATAGACAATATTGGAAATTTAATAATTCTTTGCTAAATGATAAACACTACATAGAGCTTGTAAAGCAAGTGATACTGAATACTAAAAACAGTATGCTGTTCCAGTATATGATTTTGAAAATATTCACTGTATTTCCAATGAGTGCATTGCCTTCACAATAAATGACCAACTCTTTTTTGAAATGTTACTCTTGGAAATTCGGGGGGAAAACTATTGCCTACTCTGTTCACAAGAAAAAAAGAGGAAGAAAAATTGGAGTGCACTCTTTTGAAAGAAATAAAAGAATTAGAGCAGTCAGTAGACGAAGAATCTCTCTCCATATTAGAAGAATCGAAACTTAAACTGCAGGAGCTAAGAGATAAGAAATTACAAGGGATGAGAGTTCGATCAAGAGTTCAGTGGATACAGAATGGAGAAAAAGTTAGTAAATATTTTGTAGTCTTGAAAACCGAAATTATACAAGTAAGGCAATGCACACCTGGGAAAAAGAGAATGGGGAAACAACTTTGATCAAGAAGAAATTTTAAAAGAAACAAAACATTTCTATGAAAATCTATATAGTGAGAAAGATATTCTTGACATAGACCTGAATACTGTAATTCAAGAGGTTCCAACACTTGATCAGATGAAAAAAAAAAAAAACAGTCTTGAAGGTCTTATAACATACGCAGAAGCTTGTGAGGTATTACAACAGATGAAAAATAATAAAAGTCCTGGGTCGGATGGCTACACAGCAGAATTTTACAATTTTTCTTTCAAGATATTGGGACTTTTCTAGTCCGTTCAATTAACTATGGCTTCTTAATTAGTCAGATGTCAGTGACACAGAGACAAGGAGTTATTACTTGCATTCCAAAAGAAGACAAAACCAAAACATTTGTTGAAAAACTGGCGCCCAATATCGCTTCTCAATACTTCTTACAAAATAGCATCTGCTTGTGTGGCCAGCAGACTTAAGACAATTTTGTCGAAAATAATCCACCCCGATCAGAAAGGATTCATGAAAGGAAGATATATTGGAGAAAAAACATTAGACTTATATATGATCTTTTGGTACATACGGAAGCTGAAAATATCCCTGGTTTACTACTTTTAGTAGACTTTGAAAAAGCGTTTGATAGTGTTTCATGGACATTTATTCAAAAGGCATTGACAGTTTTTAATTTTGGTCAAGACATTCAAAGATGGGTATGTGTCTTTTATAAGAATATTAACACCTGTGTGTCTGTAAATGGCCTTTACTCTGAATGGTTCAATGTGTGCAGAGGTATTCGTCAGGGTGACCATTGTCTCCATATTTGTATCTGATTTGTGCAGAGGTTATGTCCATCATGATACGTAAAAATGATAGAATAAAAGGTATTAAAATTAATAATACTGAAGCCCTACTTTCTCAGTTTGCTGACGATACCACTCTTTGTCTTGACGGTAGTGAAAAGTCATTGCGAGAAGCCGTCAGGATTCTTAATCTTTTTGCACAACTTTCTGGCTTGAAAATTACACAGTGAAAAAAACCAGTTAGTATGGATTGGTAGTAGGAAAAAGTCACAAGTAAGATATCTACGAGACCAAAATTTTTGTTGGAATCCAGGAATTTTCAAAATATTAGGAATCAAGTTCTCCCTTGAGATTGATCGCATTGTGCAGATTAATTTTGTTTTGAAGGAAAACTTGATGAAGTTAGAAGGATTTTACATAAATGGTCAAAGAGACAGCTAACTCCATTTGGAAAAATTGCTGTCATAAAATGTTTAGCAATGTCAAAACTGACATATTTATTTCTCAATCTACCAGACCCTTGCCACGCCTTATTAAGAGCTTGACTCCCTTTTTTTTAACTTTTTGTGGGATGGAAAAAGAAGCAGAATAAGTAAGAAAGTTGTTTGTGGTGAATATATGTCTGGAGGACTGAAGATGTTGAATATTTTTTCATATTTGAGCACGCTGAAAATAAGTTGGTTGAGAAAATATTTTTCCTCTCAGTCTACCTTACAGACACATTATATATTCAACCTGTATCCACACTTAGACAAGTTAAATAAAGTAGGAAGTGAGTATGTTCAGATACTTTTACACAGGCTGACAAACCCTTTTTGGAAGGATGTTCTGAAACACTGTAAAAAGTTCTGTCAAAAAAATGTTCCTCAAATATCCATGATTTTAACTTTGAGTTTATATTCTATAACATTGACATATTGAGAGCTAGACATACTATCTTCTTGAAAAGCTGGTTTGATAAAAACATATACTATGTTTATCAACTACTAGATGAGGAAGGGAACTTTTACAGTTTTCAGCACTTCCAACGTGAATATCCAGACATTGTAACAGATTTTCTTACTTATAACATTAATGGAATATCCAAGCTATAAAAAAAATATCAAATCAGGAGGGTGTTCAGCCTATTGCAGGATACAAGATGCAAGGAATTTAACTTGGAAACTAATTTATAAAGGGAATAAATACGTGCAACAAGTATTTAATGATGGACAATATGTCGCCACAGGTACAGCCAAATGGAATAGACAATTTTTTTTGAACTTAAACTGGAAAAATATTTCCAAACATGCATGTACACAAGTTCAGATGCCCAGTTAAGATGGCTACAGACCCGCATTATACATAGAATCTTACCGACTGACCGGTACTTACATTTACGCCAAGTCATCGACTCCCCTATTCGTGATTTTTGTGAAAAATGAAAATGAAAACAAACAATTGAACATTTATTGTGTGGAATTGCCCCTTTACTAATGATTTCTGGCTGGGTCTTCAGAGAATTATTGTTCACCAAGTAACTAGTTGTACAAATTTAAGGTTTTCCAAAGCATATGTTTTGTTTGGAGCAGATGGACACATTGTTCAGATCAGATCAAATAATGAATTTAATCATGTTATTGGCAAAACTATATATATTACAAATGTAAATGGAGAAAGACACAATTCCACTTGTAAATGTATTCCTTGCTTTTTTGAAAGACAGGTATGGTTTAGAAAGATACCGGTATGTTACTATTGGCAAACTTGACAAGTTTAAGCAAGCTTGGTACCCATATGAAAACCTTGTATCTTAACTAATGTCAAAATACCTGTGCCTCAAACAGGAAATTGTGTGTGTGTGTGTGTGTGTGTGTGTGTGTGTGTGTGTGTGTGTGTGTGTGTGTGATAGTAGTACTGCTACTGTCTGTTTATATATTTATTTGTTGTACTCCATTTTCTTTCTTCTTCCCATTCAAACTATATTTGTAAAATAAGGGGTAAAAAGTTCTCTCCCTTCATTCATCTTGAATGTTTGCATCCTCTGGAAAATTAGCAACATTAATGCCATCGATTGTAATTTTGTGCGTATTAAGTTTGTTATAACTTTTACACCATTGCACTATGTTTAATGTTGCTAAGTCTAACTATACTTTTTCAATAACACAACATGTGATGAACAAATGAGAGCATGAATGCAGGAATTGTGGAATGGAGGGATGAAAGAGAATTGAATTTTAAAAAAAAATGAAGAGTGTGTGGTTGGTGTGCCTGCGTTTATTTTTGTACTCTGTAACTGGCCTGCTTCTGGATCAGCAGTGCACCCACACATCACTGAGTGATGTGCAGCAGATTCGAGGGTTTTACCTTCATTTTAAATCATTATATTCTTCTTGTCACAAAGTCCCCTGAGGAAGATCTGAGGTCGAAATATTGGGAAAAAATTTTATGAGTCTGTTGTTTTTTTATCTTCATTTTATGTGCGTTTATATATATATATATATATATATATATATATATATATATATATATATATATATATATCACAAATAAAAATAGAGAGCCAGCAAGAACTCCAAAAATGCTCAACCGGGAAGGGGAAGGGCGACATAAGTTTAAAAATATGATTAAAAAGGAGATTAAAAAAAACACCAACAAACTTGTTTCAAGCTCTCTGCTCTCTTCAGGGTGTTTATTTGGGCACGCTACCGGTGTTATATATATATATATGTGTGGAAGCGTGAGTTCTGCATGTGTTTCACGTGGCCTGTATCTTTTTACAATTTTGGTTTTTTGGGGGGTGCGTTCAGGGAGGGTGTGTTAAGGAATGATGTGTTGACAAGAATTTCCATTTGTGCCTGCAATTGTTTATGATCTCAACTTTTGAATTCAGAGTTGCTAGATGAGGTTTGCATAATATCAACCATTGAAAATAAGAAAAAAGAACTTTGTAAAATCTTCCAAAGCCATAACTTAAAAATCACAGTAGAAGCCAACAAGAAGGTAGTAAACTACCTAGACATAACATTAGACCTTAATGACCATGTATACAAACCATATAAAAACCCTAACCATATACCCATCTACGTAGACATCAAAAGTAACCATCCACCTTCTATCCTAAAGACCATACCCAATGGCATAAACAAAAGACTGTCTAACCTGTCATGCAACGAGAAGTATTCAACAGTGCAGCAGTTGAATACCAAGAGGCACTGAATAAAAGTGGCTACAACTACAAACTACAATACAACCCAGATAATAACATGAACAGTAATAAGAAAACAGAAAAAAGGAAGATCATATGGTATAATCCCCCATATGACGGAAGAATAAAGACTAATGTAGGAAAAGAATTCTTCAAAATTCTTATAACATCATTTCCAAAAGAACATGTACTATCTAAAATATTCAATAAAAACACACCATCAAGCTATCATATTCATGTATGCCCACCTCAAAAACATAATTGACTCATCTAACAAAAAACTAAAGGCAACACAGCCAAAAAGGGTAACAAAAGGACATCTTGTAACTGCACTAAAAAAGATCAATGCCCCCTGAATAATAAATGCCTTTACAATAATATTGTATACCAAGCCACAGTAACAACTGATAGTGACAAAGAAACATACATAGGGATTACTGCAAACCATTTTAAAACTAGATATGCAAACCATAAAACAGTCCTTCAAAAATGAAAAATATAAAACCAAACAGAACTAAGTAAACACATTTGGAAACTTAAAGATAAAAAAATAGACTACAATATATCTTGGAAAATTATAAAAAGAGCAGCACCATACAATAATATCTCTAAAAAATGCAACCTATGTTCTACAGAAAAGTGGCTGATATTATGCAAAACTCATCTAGCAACTCTGAATTCAAAAGTTGAGATCATAAACAATTGCAGGCACAAATGGAAATTCTTGTCAACACACCATTCCTTAACACACACCCTCCCTGAACGCACCCCCCAAAAAACCAAAATTGTAAAAAGATACAGGCCACGTGAAACACACATGCAGAATTCACGCTTACACACACAATATATATAACACCGGTAGCGTGCCCAAAATAAACACCCTGAAGAGAGCAGAGAGCTTGAAACAAGTTTGTTGGTGTTTTTTTTAATCTCCTTTTTAATCATATTTTAAACTTATATATATATATATTGAATTATAAACAAAGCTTGCACTTATGTCTTAGATTGTAGAAATGGGGGGGGGGGGGGGGGGGGAGTGGGGGATGATAAGCCTTCATATCTGCAGTGGTAGATGATTCTGCCTAACTGACAGTATGTGCTGGAGTGGGTGAATGGGGAATAATAAATGCTTCTCAAAATGAACCTTCTGCAAGCTTATAGTCTCCAAAGCAGGAGACAATCTCCAATGGGGAGGAAGCTTACTAGCATGTAACTCCTGGTCAGATACCGGTATTTCGAAACTGATTGTTTCTCCTCAGTGACCGCAGAAAGTGGTAATTTGACTCCTCTGCCTTTTCGGTTTTTAAGAAGAATGCTATACCAGAAAAAGGCTGGTGTGCAATACCGTAGTATGTTTGTGTAAGTTTTCAAAAAAAACCAACCGAAAGTGCCACCTAAGAAGCAAAAGAAAATCATGAAAGAGCAAAACACGCTACATTTTCTTGTGAAAAATAGAAAATATAAAAAGATATAACTCTTAAGACACAAGTGCTGAGGGCCAGTTCTTGGAATGAAATCCGCAAGGGACTAAATAACAGTAAACTAATAAATTCCAAGGATAAGTACCGAGCACCATTCCAGCAACTTACAGAGCAGCTAGGTGTTGCAATGACTGCAAGAAATATTGAATTATAAACAAAGCTTGCTCTTATGTCTTAGATTGTAGAAATGGGGGGGGGGGGGGGGGGGGGGGGGGGGGGGAGTGGGGGATGATAAGCCTTCATATCTGCAGTGGTAGATGATTCTGCCTAACTGACAGTATGTGCTTGAGTGGGTGAATGGGAAAATGCTTCTCAAAATGAACCTTCCGCAAGCTTATAGTCTCCAAAGCAGGAGACAATCTCCAATGGGGGGAGGAAGCTCACTAGCATGTAACTCCTGGTCAGATACCGGTATTTCGAAACCTGATTGTTTCTCCTCAGTGACCGCAGAAAGTGGTAATTTGACTCCTCTGCCTTTTCGGTTTTATATATATATATATATATATATATATATGTGTGTGTGTGTGTGTGTGTGTGTGTGTGTGTGTGTGTGTGTGTGTGTTTGTGTGTATGTGTGTGGGGGGGGGTGTTTGTGTGTGTGTGTGTGTGTGTGGGTGTGTGTGTATGTTTAGATAGATAGATAGATAGATAGATAGATCTTTCCTTTTTCCCCGTTTTACCCCAGAGGGGGGGGGGGGGGGGGGGGGGGGGGGGGTGCGCATGGAAGTGTCTAGACTGTGGACCTGCATGTGTGTTGCTTGGGTGATTGGCTTTTTGAGCATGGTTGTGTGCGCACCCTAAAGATATGCCAGGGAAAGTGTACCGACTTTCCCCTCATATGCGAGTCAGCTCCTTAGGTACGTGAATCTGCAAACTAGATCATATTTTCGAAAGACTGCCATGATTAACATAATATCAAAGATGTGAGAAGGATGTCTACAAAAAAAAATAGTTTTGTCGAAAGTTCCCAAACGCTTGGTTCACTGTGTATGCTGTCCGCCAATGTATGCAAACACTGTTACTACCATTACTTAAATTGTGTTGTCGTACGAAGAGGACATTTATTATAGCATATTTTTTTCCTTTTGATTTTATTTGTTTGTATGATTTGTAAAAATGAATAATTGAAGTGCCACTTAACTGTGCGCAAAAATGCGAAGGTCAAGTCCCTTGGATGTACTCGTTGACAGGTCTCAAGTAAAATGTAACAACCCAAACACTTGTTAGTTAAAGAAATTGAAGACCATATATATTTTGTAGGAAGAAAAATATTGCAATATGTGTGTAAAATATGTGCCATTTTACTGTACACGTGATTCACATTTCTTGCCCTCTTCCTCCACCTCTCTCTTACGGTCGTTATAATAGAAGCACTAAAGTTCTTTTTTTCTTGTTACCTCAGACAATGTTTATACACGGGACACACCCACTGAAATTGGCAAAAGCATATGATCACACTGCCATCGCTTAACATTTTTTTCAAAAACTCGCTAGATACATACTGTATGTTTTAGGTTGTGTGGCCAAAACTGATCTGGGGAAACCTACCCATTATATTAGCGCTGCGCATTCAGGAAAGAATAAAAAGTCATCAGTATATCAGCTCCGGATAAACAGACACAAAGTTAATAAACGTATAAGCCATTCATTGATATATATGAATCTTAAGCAGAATTACAATGTGAGAAGAATTTGTCACCAAATACAGTAACATCGGCATAGTCTGGAAGCTATACTACAGAACCAAACCAAAGGCACAGACATGGAGAGTTAATCCAAACACTGAGGTCACCTTGAGAGCAGGGAAAGATGGGCAACAGAATTCGAGATTTTGTTTTCATTACTGACTGTGAAGATAAGGATGATGAATATGATTATACGGGTTTCCATTTCGGTCTGAGACTGCATGACAGGGCTGTGCTCTACGCTCTCTTTCATATATATATCCCGGCGTCAGCCACACCCGTGAGACACCTGTAATGTTGGTCAAGAAATTTGAGCAACATACTCAGAGAGGCATCCACTGAATGGATGAAACGTTAATGTCTGGTACAAGTCTTCGCAGTTAAGCAGATAGTAGACTCATCCCAGGGTAGGTGCCGGTCGAAGCAGAAAAATACCACAAAAAGGCTCTGGTGGGTATGGGACTACACGACTTCCCAGCCGGGAGTCTGTGACACCAAACACCTCACCATGGTGGCGGATCGAAGACCTTTTCTTAGAATAGGCGTTTGGACTTTTGCAGGACCAAACAGTTAGTGAGGCCAATCTAAATAGATTTTGTTTGCATGAACTTTCCTTCCCATCTTAGATATAATCCGATTCTACAAGACTTGAAGATTTCAGAAGAAATATTACAAGGGCACGTTTCTAGATACACACAAAATGTATGCGCTGGCTGAGTCAAATAAATTTGAAAATTATTGATTGAAGGAAATACGTATGTATCAAAAAAATAATTTTCTAGCATGAAACTTCAGGAAGCGCTTGGTTCTGCATATTATGCATTTGTTTGGATACTGTTTTGCAGAGTTATGTATTAAAGATTGTTGTCAGTAATCATACCTGGAATACTACTTTTTTAATTCATTCTCATTTTATTCATTGAAGCACAACGTAACCGTTGCAAATCCTGCCGTCTTTTTATGTGTTGTTATAGGAGTCACTTAAGACTTGGCGTGGTTTAGTGTCATGTGATTTACAATGCATCATTTACTTAGGATGTCAACGGTCTTTTCGAAAGAAAAGACATGTTCACGGAGTTAATGTTGGAGCTGCTTGCATGAACTGTGGTATCATCACAAAGAAAGATCATGTGATTTTCCAGTGCGAAGAGATAGATATCGCTTCCATACACAGAAAAAAAAAAAAAAACTGGACCTAGCACTAAACCCAGAGGTACACCATGTCTGACAGGTTATAACGTTGATGATGAAGAATTCAGACAAAAACTGTTGACGACCATTTGAAATGAAATCAGCTACAGCCCGTTCACTGTTTCCCACATAATGGCAACTGTTATACTTAATAACTCCTAGTCCATTACGTCTAAACCTTTCATAACGCCAGCAATCAATGTTCTAAAATTCTAATTCGTTGATATTCGTATGATAGTGATTCACTCAGTTTCTTACAGCTGTACGACACGAATTATTTTTTTAATGAAACCAGATCAACTTTCACTCAGTAGACCATATGACACAAGACGATCGTAGATGAATTTATTTATGTACTATAATAAGGATTTATATAATACTAGCAAGACAGATGTCGGATTATAATTCGTTGGTTCAGAGTTGTCCCCAGATTTAATGGGGAGCGATCGTCGCAACTTTAAAGCGTACTCAGGTTGAAGACTTTAAATAAATGTTTCAGCCATTACTGGAGACAGAAGTAGCAGAATATACCAAGAATTCCATGAACACCATGACTTCCTGTTTTCTTGAATATGAGAGAGAGCGGGGGAGTGACACAGAGACAGAGAGAGAGAGAGAGTCACAGAGAGAGAGAGACAGACAGAGACAGACAGACAGCAAAGATAATATATGCAAGCTTATAGCACACACACACACACACACACACACACACACACACACGCACGCACGCACGCACGCACGCACACGCACACACACACACACACACACACACACACACACACACACACGCACGCACGCACGCACACACGCATACACACATGCGCACCCATGCGCACACACGTCACGGCACGCACGCACACACTCACGCACACACACACACACACACACACACACACACACACACACACACACACACACACACACACACACACACACACACACACACACGAGATTCAAGACTGAAAAATATTTACTCATCCCGTAATCCATCTTAGAACATGAAGACGCGTATCAAGCACAAGAAAACATATATGCACATGAAATGCCAGATAGTGATGCTGGTCTTTGTTTTTTCTGGCAAATAATTCAATCTACCATTGTCAAGACTTGAGTTAATCACAGAATACACAAATCTAGTAGCAAACAAATAAAGCTACTATTTTCAAGGCAATGTTAGTCACAAACTACACAAATCATAATTACTCAATTTAGTAAAAAAAAAAAAAAAAAATGAATTCACTAGTCTTTTCTGTGGCAGTAATTCCATGCTGTTCGTATCAGCATCGTCAAGCACAGCCACACGCAGATACCGTCCTATATTCTGGCCCCAGTACCAGCAATCTATATCAGGTCGTCAAAAGGCCACCTGCCGAAAGAGACACTGTAATACTCATGAGTTCCTTTGACTGGTCCTGCGGTGGCTTTTCTGGTCAAACAGCTGCAGGAAACCACCTACTAAGCGTCTATTATTGACGATAATTGCTTAGCCAGCATTTGTGAGAGGATCCACCTCCGAAAGGCGCATCATGATCACCCAACGACAGTCCTCGGAAACGCTGGACGGATTTGATATGAACGCATGAAAGGCACGAGAGTGGAGAGCAAATCAGATGGAGGTCACTGAAGGGTAAGGCATGGCATGGAAGGCTATAGAATCAAAGACCACAAGATTGGTCATCATTGAGAACAGTAAAGCTGCTGCTTTGAAATTCCATTTTGGCCTGAAACTACATGACAGGGTTGAACTATGTGCTTTCTTTCATGTGTATGCTGGCATAGACACTGGCAGTGTTGGTCAGAAAATCTGAGCTTTAGATCTAAAAGAAACATCTATCAACTGGAGGAA
>JADBJO010010807.1:32500-67500 GCA_016801955.1 Conus betulinus | reverse complement strand
AAAAATTTGTCATATTAACCCCCTTAAGTGCGTCACACATAACTCTTACAGTCCTGTTTTGGTATTTTTAGCATTGGTATGATTTGGTGTGTAACCCTTACAGGGGCAGTTTAGTTTCAAGATTTCTGAACAATTGTCAAAACACGTCAAAACAGTCATATAACTGATTCTGTTTTCTTCATGAATGCAAGACCATTGAGATTCAAAAGCAATGCAGTTACGCCCCGCCCCTCGGGTCAGCTGGGGTCAAGCCTTGACATTGAACCAGTGGTTGTCTGATCACAGCGCTCTTAAAGCTTGTGCATGCTAGGTGGGTAGTTCTAACGTTTTAGGGGACTGAGCAAAGTCTACATTTGGGTGTCGTATACCATACCATGTCAGACCATAGCATTAAACGGCTGTCAGTCGGCTCTGTCAGGGCCGAAGTTTTGTGGCAAATGCAGTCATAAGATAGTCACGTGACGCCAACCCTACTTCCGCCTACGGAAGATGCCGATGTTCGTTTATTGCATTTCTACTTCGGCCTGTCGCCCAAGCAAGATAAGTCTTGTGCTCTGTCTCGCCCTATACTTTGCCTTTGTGTAAAGATTGCTGTGTTCGTGTTCTGAACTCATTTATCTGTGGCTGCGCTTATCTCTCAGAGTATCCAGCACTCTGTCCCCGTGCGCCATCTCCTGGAGGCAGCCTACTGGCGTTCGGAGAACCCTTTCATAAACTTTTATCTAAGGGACATCTGCATGACCAGGGCTGATGGTTCTAAAGGGATTTCATTTGTGGCGGCCAATGCAGCCATATCAGTTTACCCCAGGAACCATTAGGGCGCTCGGCCCTCTTCCTATTCCTTTGAATTCTGCTATGGTGTGACATGGTATAGTGTACGACGCCAAAATGGGGAGTTTGTATTATACTCCCTGTTTGGCTAAGTATACTTACCATGTCAGACTCTAATGCCCCCGCCCTACCTTCCCCTCTAGCGCCAAGGTTCCCTGGGGGTTGCTTTGCGCGCATGCCTCATTGAATGACGTGCAGTACACGAACATCGGCATCTTCCGTAGGCGGAAGTAGGGTGGGCGTCACGTGACTATCTTATGACTGCATTCGCCACAAAACTTCGGCCTGACAGAGCTGACTGACAGCAGTTTAATGCTATGGTCTGACATGGTAAGTATACTTAGCCAATCAGGGCACATTTGTGATGATGTGGCGTGAGGCGAGGGGTTTATTTGGTGGACATCCACATGGACACCCACATGGAGGCTGTGGCACAAGCTTTTCCCTGTATTCGTGGACTTGTTAAATGCAAAATAGCAGAAATAATATGGCTTTTTATTTGAGTTGCTGTCTAGAAAATTAGTCATTGGGTTTGTGTTCATTTATTGTGAACTGTTCTAACACTCAAGGAATCAAACAGGAATTGAGCTTTTGCTCTGGTGTATGGGAATACTGACAGGCAACAACTCCCCTGCTGTAATGAAGTTAGCAATGAGTACATTGAATTTTCTGTAATTTATCATGTTACAGGATTATGTTACACAGGGGATTTTATTACTGCCACCAGAATGGATATAAGGGCACACAAAGTAGGGCTGTTTCTGTCATTTTGTGTCCTCTGTCGTAGCATTGCTGTTGCTGACATTTGTCATGCAGCAGGCTGGAAACTGCAGACAACCTTTGGCAGTTTTTACCTCCATGACAAATTTTGAATACATGACAAATTTTGAATAATATTAGCGAACCACAAAAAAAAAACACGGACAAACGAATCACAAGACAAAACGGGACACATTTCGACCTCTTAGGTCTTCTTCAGGCAGGATACGAAACAATTAGGACAACAAAAATGAACGAGCAATCACTTATCTTCATTCACTTCAGCGAAAGATAGCGTTGACCCAGAATTAGAAAAAGGAGAAGACCTCTCCAAAGACATGTCAGGAAAGTGAGCATTGATAGTGTCACTTCAATGACTCTTTCAAACACAGAGTGTTACTTCAGTGACCTTTTCTAACACAAATCACATAAAATGTCAAAGATAACTTGGACAAAGTGCAAAGTAACATTGTTTAAAAATGCACAGGGAAGACGGTGACAAGACCAGACTGAAGATATGGAGGCCGTTGAACAGTTCTTAGATGGTACTTCGATAGTCATTGCCGAGGTGGCAGCACCTCCCCCCCCGCCTCCTTCCACTGATTTGGCATTGACCCGTTCTGTTTGAACTGTCCTGTCAACGCAGCATTCTCACCGTCTTCCTTGCGCGTTTTTTAAAATGTTACTGTGCACTTGTCCAAGTTACCTTTGGTGTTTTACGTGATTTGTGTTAGAAATGGTCATTGAAGTAACACTGTGTGTTTGAAAGGGTCATTGAAGTGACGCCATCAATGCTCACTTTCCTGATATGTCTTTGGAGGGGACTACTTCTTTTTCTAATTCTGGGTTGGAGAAAATTCTTAATCTTTAGCATGTGCCTGTTTCTTATCTCCTCATGCCATTGTTTTGAGGGAGAGCGGGGGACCAAGTCTTTTCGCCTCCAGACAAAGCTCTGAGACCATCATGTAGGGTCCTTAAATGGACACTGATGCCAAGTTTGAGGTTTTGGGAACTGTACACAGATAATTATTGTTTTGTGGGGTTCAGTGTCTCCCTCATCAGGTGGGCAGGTTTTCCCACCTTCCTTTTTGATGTTTTGGTATTTGTTTGGACAGATGAGTGTGAGAAAAGGAAATTTTTACAGCTGAAACTAGTTTTATGAAACATTTACCCGGCCAACACTAGGATGCTCTCCCACCTTCCCACTTGTTTCGGAAAAGGTGGGGAAACTGAGCCAGTTCAAAGTATTTTTCAGTGACATGAGCTCACAAAGGGTGACAACTCTTGCTGGCAAATTGGAAATGAAGGTGAGGTTAGTTCCCTGCTCTCCCAGTTTTGTTTTTGAGGGGATCCTGTTGATACGGCGATGTGCCATGCCAAGTGGGGATAAGGTATTTGTTTGCACAGGTATTTGGTAAAACTACTGTTTCTAGTAAAACTCAAAATTATTTGAAGATAGTGTTTTTCATGAATGGGAGTAATTTTTTGTATTTGCATTTCTTCCTGCATAAGTCATAATCATCGCACCCTTAAGAGTTGCTCTGATCATTTGATTTGCTGATTTTTTTTATTTGTCTGTTCTCTCTATTGTACAGTCTTCCACTGGAAAGCGAGGGAGCACCCCAACTTCTTTTGCAGCACTCTGTAATAATGAAGCAGTAAACAGACCGGTGCCTACCACAACATCCTCCTCCTCAACAACAACAACGAGCAGCCCTCCGCCCCGACAGTGACCTCATCCTCATCCACGTCAGTAAATCCAAATAGAAAGTCAACAGCGATGGAGAAGAACCAAAATGTGAAGAAACCGAGGTCTGTGTCTGGCCCAGCGTCCCAGACCTCGCAGAAAAAGTCGTCGCAAGGTGCTAGGGGGACGTCACCGCTGTTAAGACAGATGAAACCTCAGGTGGGTGTAAAACTGGTTAAATCTCAGGTGGGTGTTGCTAATGGGTGGCTGTATGTGTGTTGTTCTGTGTCCATTTTGTTGCTGTGGCAAAGGTGATGGAGCCCTAATTGCTTGATTGTGTGCTGTTTGTGTGGTGAAAAACTAAAATGAAAGTAGAAGGGGATGGATAACGAATATTCAGTAATGTTATATTTGTGAGTGTTTAGGGGTAGTGTGTGATGTCTGTCACTTTGGGTACCCCAGATTAAGATGAAGAAGGAGAAGACGTTTACATTTCTGGCTGCTTTTATGTGAAAAATTGTGCGTCACAGACATCCTTTAAGTAGAAGAAAAACATTAGTAAAATGGACTCACATCAAAATAGATATTATAGTACTAGACTTTTAAACAATTGGTGTGACTTTGACTGACTTAACAACAAGTGGTGTGACTTTGGCTGACTTGACAACAAGTGGTGTGACTTTGACTGACTTAACAACAAGTGGTGTGACTTTGGCTGACTTAACAACAAGTGGTGTGACCTTTGCTGACTTGACAACAAGTGGTGTGACTTTGACTGACTTAACAACAAGTGGTGTGACTTTGGCTGACTTGACAACAAGTGTGTGTGACTTTGACTGACTTAACAACAAGTGGTGTGACTTTGGCTGACTTAATATTACAGACATTTCATGGGTATAGTTTTGTCTCTTCCATAATCATCTGAAAATCCTTTTGTGCTAACTTCATGATGAAGTGGTCAGCATTGGAGCTGGGTGGGGTGGGGGGGTGGGTTGTGGTTCGAGTCCCATTAGAAGCACGATTGTTCATGTGAATTTGGAACCTCAGTTGGCTATCGCCCATAATTACTCCAGTGTGCTGTGGGCTCAAGGGGAAGACTGGAACCATACGTTTCATTTTGCTGACTTCATGAGGGTGTCTCGGAAGAGCTGCCAACTTCCCTGACCAGCGCTGCAGCCGTCTGTATCCCTTGACCTTGGCTGATGCTGGAATATATGATGAAAAGAAGCACAGGGCGCAGCTCAGTCTTGTGGTCTCTGACTGAAAACTTCCCTGACCAGCGCTGCAGCCATCTGTATCCCTTGACCTTGGCTGATGCTGGAATATTTGATGAAAAGAAGCACAGGGCGCAGCTCAGTCTTTTGGTCTCCGACTGAAAAAGCAGCTCTGCAGCATCATCTTCATCCTCACCTGTCATCAGAAGAGAGGGAAGTGTACAGTGTGGTGACCCTCGGTGCCCTGCTTTCATGACGACCTCACTTGTGATTGCTTCTCCTCGACCGTGCCCATGATGAGTTCTTGTCTTGTGTCGATGACTTCATGGTGTGTCGTTGCATGGGCTTGGTCATGCTTTCTTTCTAGGGTTAGGGTGTTGGAGGAAGAGAGGAAAGGGCGGTTGGGGGGGTGGGGCTTGATTATGATGGCTTTGCAACTAAGCTGTTGTCAGTAGAGGGGCTGAGAAGTTGGGAGTTCCGCATGTGATGGATGAGAAGAGACGCCACCTGACAAAACGAACATCGCTGAAGGAGCTCGGCTGCTGTGCAGCGCCTCCTTTGGAGAATTGCTTCATAGTGATCTGATGCTGACTGCGCACTGGAACTGCTGGCGTTGAGGCTGTGACAGGACAGTGTAGCATGTGGCTGGAATGAGCGGCATAGTGTGAAACCGCAGAGCGGGTTTGGAAGCTAACAAAGATAAAAGTTTGAAACCGCAGAGCGGGTTTGGAAGCTAACAAAGATAAAAGTTTGAAACCGCAGAGTGGGTTTGGAAGCTAACAAAAAAAAAAGTTTGAAACCGCAGAGCAGGTTTGGAAGCTAACAAAGATAAAAGTTTGAAACCGCAGAGTGGGTTTGGAAGCTAACGATGGCAAAAAAAACATGGTGTTGTGTGTGTGTGTCGCATCAGGTTCCTGAAAGCAACACGGCGGAGGAAAATGCTGCCATCGAGCAAGTGTTCCAAGGTATCTGGAGTGTCATCTTTAATTGCTGGTGAGTACTGCTGGCTTTTTTTTTTTTTTTTAATCTGCACTGTCATGACATAATATTAGAGTAGAGTCAGTATCGGTCTTCCTCAGGCCAGTGATTGTAGCTGTCCCATAGGAGTGCAAAAGAGGAACCAAGGAGTATGCAGGCAATGCCAGAATGACAACGCATAAGACACTTAGGTTGGTAGCATGATGCCCAGTATTTGTGTGTTTGGTGTTTGGAAAACCAAACTGGCAAGTTTGGCAATGCCAGCTCTGGTGCTGCTTTAGTTGAGGTGATCAGGTGTTCTGTCATATTTGTTGGTTTTTTTTTTTTTTTAAGTTTATTTTCTTTGTCATCGTCATTATAATATCAGTTTTTAATTGGCGAAAGCAAGCCATGGACACCTGGGTGTATTAAAAATGCCTTTTTTTATATTTGTTTTTTTTCCTGAGAGGTTGCATTTTCTTTTTCACTATCAAATAGCACAAGCCATTCATTCTGTCAGCATGCTAATTTGCACACCTCTGCTATTAAAATGCCGTTTTTTTTTTTTTTTTTAGCAATATGTAGATGGGAATCTATTGTTGAACAGTGTTTTAACAGAAGGCATTCTGTCAACATCAACATGTTAACATGCCATTTTGCGTCAGCGTGTCAACATGTGCCATTTTGTCATCAGCGACAATGTGGAGAAAATGATGGGGTCGTCAGCGGGGGTCACTGACCTTCAAGATGTCAAGTGCACTTTGCTTCGCCTGGTCCCACATGTTGTACAGATACAGGAGGCCTTTAAGACGTAAGTCACAGGACTTCCCTCCTTTTCAGTCTGTCTGTCTCTCTCTCTCTCTCTCTCTCTCTCTCTCTCTCTCTCTCTCTCTCTCTCTCTCTGTCTCTGTCTCTCTCTCTCTCTCTCTCTCTCTCTCTCTCTCTCTCTCTCTCTCTCTCTCTCTCTCTCTCTCTCTGTGTCTCTCTCTCTCTCTCTCTCTCTCTCTCTCTCTCTCTCTCTCTCTCTCTCTCTCTCTCTCTCTCTCTCTCTCTCTCTCTCTCTCTCTCTCTCTGTCTCTCTCTCTCTCTCTCTCTCTCTCTCTCTCTCTCTCTCTCTCTCTCTCTCTCTCTCTCTCTCTCTCTCACACACACACACACACACACACATATTTGTGCCTATTCTTTTCTTTTTTTTAAAAGTCTTTACAGGGTGTTTTACATAATATAGCTCTGTGCAGACATCTGTCTTTAAACTGAGAGGCGTTGTTAATGATACATCCGTATGCAGCGTCTGTAAAGTGACAGTGCTGTTAATGCGCGTCTTTATTCAGCGTCTGTTGAAGAGAACACATCTATGAATACTTTCTGTTAAATGAGGGATGCCGTTGATGGTGTACCTGTGCGGTGTCTTTTGAGGGAGGGGTGCTGTTAACACTATCAACACACACCCTTGTTCTGTTCTATGTGCGCCGTTAACACTGCAGCCACAGCACTGAAATTCCCTCAGGACACCTGGTTTTGACCATTTTTAATTTGGTTTTCCTTAAAAGTGTAAATCCGACAGCGACTTTTTATATTTGTACGGTGAAATAGAGCTATCTCTCATCTTCTTGATGATAAATGTTTTAAAAGTCAAAATAATTATTTTTTGTGTTGTTTGATTTTGTTGAAAATGACATACTTCAAACAAAAGATGATTCAGTGCTTGTTGAAGATGCCAGCGGGTTGGTTGCTTTCTCTTCAAATTAACCAATGAAATTGACTGTTAGTAACTTGGTAACTGGTATGATGTGATGTTGGAAGGGCTGTATCTGTACGCTGACACCACTGGTTAAAAATTCTCCGGGAAATTTGGTCATATCTATTTTTAGAAGACCGTCACTATCATTTTCACGATGTGTCCAGAGTGACAGATCGCTTGCCGCGAGTATTTTCGCCCCACGTCGCCAAGTGGTGCTTCGGGCGCTGCGATCATTCTCGCGGTGTGCCGCAAAAAAGTGAATGCTACATCTCTGTACAGTGCCTGTTAACAGAAGGGTGATTTGAATGATGTGTCTGCACAGTACCTGTTCAGTGAGTGGTGCTGCTCATTTAATGATACACTTCTACGGGGTGTCTGTTAAATGAGGGGTATTGTTAACTCAATCAAGTCACAGCCAAAATGGACCAGTTTGTCCCTCAGATCACAGGATTTGGGGCAATTTCAAAAAAGTCATAGAAAATCAACCATTTCACCTAGGAGCATGAAACATACACCATTGGATGAAAGAAAAAAAAAAGTATATTTATCAAAACTGCTACCCTCAGTGAGGAATCCACACAGTTCACACGATGTAAGTAATCAAAAAATGGTACACATTTTGCACAAAAATAGTAACTTTTTGTGCACACCGTAATCCACTTCATATTCTCTGTCAAGGGTGTGAAACTTCTCACAAAAGGCATTAAACGCTTACAGGCAAAGGGACGTTGTTCGTAGTAGACAAATAGGTAATAGACCCATTAACCAGTGTGTCTTGCCCACCGTACATGGTCGAATTGTGTCAAGGACAAAGTGGTCAGGTGATAGTTATAGTGAAAGGGGGGAGGGACGTAACCACTGGGACCTTGGCGCATCAAGTGGGCGCTACAGACTCAGTCAGCTGAGGTCGCTTTGTAAACAGTAATTGAAGAGCAGGAGTCTTGGGCTCATTCAGATGGTATTGCCGTGGGGCACTGTGTTGTTTCTGTTGTCAGGCTGGTTGAATGCGTGTGGACGGTCGTCGTAGCTTTTCTCCAGGATAATTATTGTCTTAAGTGACCCCTGAAGATGGCGGGAATTTCGATGTCCATTTGGTGTCAAGTGTTTGTTTGCTAACCAATTAGGTAGGGATGTGTGTAAATGCTGATGTGTGGAAGAATGTAGCGAATGGAGAATTCAGGGTACTTGTGAACAGGGGGGTTGAGAAGCAGCATGGACAAAGGCATGGCCCGAAGGGGAATCCTTTGTTTCCATCCCTGTATAAACTGAGGGAGGACAACGTGTGAGGAGAGAGACCACCAAAAGAGAGAGAGAGAGAGGAGAGAGAGAGAGAGAAGAGAGAAAGGGTGGGCAGAACTAGGGTCGAGAGAAAACGTGGTCTGGGAGGTAGAAGAGACAGCAGAGTCTTATGGTTAAAGACAAGCTGGAAGAGAAGAAACCTAAGTTGAAGCCCAGAGGTGGGTGAAGACAGACAAACTGAATTTGAACCCAGAGGTGGGTGAAAGAGACAAAGAAGAAGAGTTCTACATCGAGATCCCATAGACGACCATGAAGACCCAGTCCTGATACCTGGAGCCAGTCAACCAAGGGCGTCACCATCAAGCAGTGCTGAAGAAGACTCAAAGAGACTTTTCAAGAACTGTGGTGTGGTGTGAAAGCGTGGTTGTGTGTGTGAAAACCTGGCCAGGTAAGAAGTCATTTTATTATAACCCGGGATTAGGAAGTAGTATTGATCTTTTATGTATTGATTTGTTTATGTTGTGCAATTGGATTTTTGTTTGATGTTTGATTATAAGTAGCATAGAAACTGTTTCTTGTGCTCAGTCGTGTTAGGAAAGAAACGAATGCGTGACATCCCATTCCCAGAGAGAGGTGAATGTTTGGTGGGTGCATGAGTGTGCATATGCGTGTATGAGTGCAGAGATAACCTTGGTGTGTTACCTGACTAATAATACATCAACTTAGTGCACTTAAGCAATACCATCACGATTTCCCCCGTCCTGGACATTCTCTATCCTCCCACATTAGTTCAGTTACACTTCTGAGCACTTGGCATGACCTATAGAGAATAGTGTATTCATGACAACTGCATAAAAGACAAGAATTGACCACAAAATGCTTGAACCACTCAAACTGGTGTGATCGTGTTCAACATCATGTGATCACGGGAACTGAGAGTAGGACAATTCAAATCTATATAAAACTACTACAGAATACACGAAGAACGGTGTAATGAAAACAACTGCAAAAAAAAAAAAAAAAGGCCCTAAAGGTCTACTATAGAGATTTCGATCGATTTGTTTGTTAAAAACAGGTCTACTTGTCATATAACAACAGTATGGTACTCTTTTTTTTTTTTTTTTTTAAATCGCCAGGGTGGTAGATATTGTGCTGTAGGCGAGTACAGCAGCTCAGCAGGAGACGGACATTCATTGTACACATTTCCATCTGATCCAGATACTCGAAAGAAGTGGATTCAGTTCGTGCAACCATGCCGGGCCGCTAAGTTCTTTTTAACACATCAGTTCCAGCTGGACCACGGAAACGAGCTATTCCGACAATTGCCGAGCCCGTTCGTGTGGATCAAAAACTTCGTCTGTGTTGTGCGCATATACTTTGAAGGCGGAGTGGTAAGCTCGTACAGAGGAGTACGATGGTCGCACGTTTCTTCTGTTCTTATCTATGGACAGATCACACTTGTTAAATCGAATGAAAGCGTTAAGGCTTGTGGAAAAAGAGAACCTCCGCTCACAGTCCACGCGTGATCGCATCAAGAAGTCAGTTGGTAGCCTCCCTCGAGACTTCGGTAAAGTCTGTACGCCTTCAGAATGCCGTGTTCAGGCGTCCAGCTGGAACTGAAATAGCTCGTTTCCATGGTCCAGCTGGCACTGACGTGGTAAAAAGAACCTAGCATTCAAACTGATAAGTAAAGGCCTTGCAGAAACATCCCAAGAGTCACATTGCTGTCGCAATCATAGTCACTGCTTTCACATGATAAATTAAATTCCGAGCGAGATGTGCAAGAACCATCAGAATCGCTTTCTGTCGCCGTCGCTGACACTCATGTGACGTCATATCCAAGAGCAGTTAAGCCATGCCAAGATTTAGTTGATTTCCTCCCGTTTTCTTGATTACAGGTGAAAATGCCCACTTTCGCGGATCGATTGCATGTGATCGGGAGCGAATCAGATGTTATTTTACCAATTTATCAAACATTTCATATTTCTGCATAAGCTGACCAATTATCGAAAACTCTAAAGTAGACCTCTAAGCTGTCCCTGAAACGAGATTTATTGCCCTTAATAAAAGGCGGTGTGATTTAAAGGTCATCAGACTCTGTCGGAAGTATGGGTCCGACATGCCTTCAAGCGATGTGAACAGTGTTGGAAACCACTTCCGACAAGACTTGATTGAGTTAATGGTCCATCTGTATGAAGGTGTCTGTCTGTCAAAGGAGGGGTGTTGGCAATGATTCATTTCTGTGCAGGTGTTAGACCACAGAGGAGTGTTGTAATCAATCATGTCTTGCAGGTGTGTATCTGATAACTGAGGGATTGGTGGTGGTGGGGGGGGGGGGGGGAGTGGTGGTATTCATGATTCATAGCCATCATAGATTAAGGGTGTTGTTAATGATTGATCTTTGTGTAGATATCATACATGACAGGGTGGTGTTAATGATCTACCTCTGACAGGTATCGTAAATGAGAGGTTGTGAATAATATTCCCTCTCTGTGCAGGTGTCTGTCGTTTTCTCCCTGTATCCTGGAACAGCAGGTGGACAGCTTTGCTGCATTTTGTTCTCACCTGAACGGCTTCTTCAACAACGCCAACATTCCTGCTACCTCTCTTCCTGCTGTTGCCCCGGGCAACATGATTGTCTTCATGCGCGGGAAACAAAAAAACAGGTGAGATCAGGGCTTTATTATCGGTAACAAAAGGAAAAGGGAAATGGGTTATTGAATCCTCGGATGTACGTGATTTTTTTCTGTACATAACCCGTATGATAGATGAGATGGGCATCCCAAGTGTGCTTTTTTTTAAAACATGTATGCATGTATGCAGTAAATCCAAAGTTGCTAATCATTGGCACAGTGAATTTTTTTGTAACAAAAAAATGAAAATACAAAAAAAATGATGATTTGGTGAAGATTTGGTGAAGATTCAGGTTTATTGGAATGTTGTTTTTGATGCTCTTGTTCTTGCACAGAGATATGCATGCCCATATATACTAAACTCAGATCATCGTTTGTGCAGAATGCTTTTGCGGACTGGTTTAGAACAGCTGAGCGACTTGATTGGGAGACTACAGAAGGCTATCTTATGGATGTCCAGTGTCTCATAGCCTTCATCCTGGAAAAAAAAAAAAAAAAAAAACTTGAATTTGAAGTCAGGACTTTCCAGCATATAGCAGCATTCTCGTTCTTTGTTGACCCAGCCTTCACCTCTGTACCCATGTGGACTTGCTGCTGTTGCTGAAATGACAGGTGAAAGCCAGGTGTGAAGGAACTTAAGGATGGATGGAGGCAGTAGAAGTTGAGGACTTAAGGTGTGACGATGAACAGAAAGGAGAAAGACAGACTCGGTGAAAAGCTGCCTCACGGGGAGGTGTGTATGTGAGCCAAGGTGAGGAATGTGTGCGCAGTGGCTGTGTGAATTGATGACAGTATAAAATGAGAGAGACTTAAACATTCCCCACATCGAGCTGAGGCAGCTTGAGAGAGAGACGGTGGGTGAGAGAGATAGATGGTGTTAGTGCTCAGGTGAGCTTGAATTGTGATTTATGTTTTTTTTTCTGCTGCACAAACTGCATTTCATGAAGGTTGGTCAGTTTTTCATTTGTTGTTGATGTTGCAGATTGTTCATTTTTGGTATGTTTATTTTTCATAATTGCATTACATTGTATGAATCTTTAAATGTTTGCAGAAACTTTGACACTGCTGTAGCAAAGTTGTGAAGTCGTCACACACAGTGTTGTCGGCTCCGACTGATAGAATGCTGTAGGACAACATGTTTTGTGGGTGATTGATTGCTAAAATGGTGGAAGTGTTTGGCGGGAACCTTTGTGGTATGTTTGTCTTTCAGCTGCAGGTTGTGACGGAAATGTTTGAGTATATGGGTGGGAATTGGGGACTTCATTGTTCTGCCTGTCTCATCCTGTCCTTTGTCTCCTACCTACTTATCCACACACATGAGTGCCTTTATCCTACTTGGTATGGGGCATGCCCCAAGAAAGCAGATAGTCTAAAGAAGGGAAAAGAAGATGCTCATTTATGGCTGTTTATAACACCGTGTTATTTTGGCTGGCCAGTTTTTACTGTAGGGGAATGCTGTTCTGTTTCATTTTTATAAGAGCAAAGCATTAGGAAAAAAGAAAGAAAGAAATCTACACACACTTTTTTCTTTGGCCAGAATCTGATGCTAGTGGCACACACAGAGGAAAGAGTCTGCCTTGCCAGTTTGGCTATAAGCCATGAACTGAACCTAAAACATTTATTTCTATGATTTGGTCTTGTCTTGATTCTGTCCATGTACTTTGTGGCTGAGTTAGCCACCACTTTCTGCCAGGCCCCAAAGAGTGGAGAAGGATCTGCCAGCCTATTGTCATCCCCACCCCCCCACACACACTGTGCTTGTTTTTAACATTTCTTTCCATCTTTCCTCAGAAGTTACCTTCACAATATATTCCAAGTTTGTTTTTCATTCAGGGTGCTCCCTTTTCACCTGTATTTGTGTCCTTTTTGGAGCTTCTGTAGGGTCGTGGATGACATGTCTGTTGGTCTGTGCATCTACTCGGTTGTCTGACTGCTTAGACATCTGCTTTCAAACACTCTGGTTTAATCACATGGACCTCTATGTTCTAAAGTTCACTCATCGTTCTCGGGCTTCGTGGCCATGCTGGGGTGCTGAATGTACTGAAGGTTCCCTCTTTCAGGTCTTTCAGGTTTGACTGTCGGAGTGACAGAGGGGTGTACTGTACTTAAGCTTGAAGGACATAAGAGGCCACATGCCTCTGCTGGCTCCTCTGTCGTCCTGTAGCTTGGGCGCTCCGAGAGGGAGTGTGGATAGTGTTGCCGCTCAACGCTAAGTGGCCCATGAGACAGACACTTGGATCTCACGCTTTTCAGGAGTGCTTTTCTATGGTGCATTTTTTTTTTCCCAAATGTGCTCATAGACATTATGGTTTTCCATAGTTTGTTTCAATGTAAGTGTATTTGTGTGATGTTTTCCTATGGTACCTGTGTCAGTGTTATCCTTAGGTGTGCTCAGGTGGTGGCGGTTGCCGCCCAGCGTTGCACCTCCTTTGCATTACGCTGCCTTTGATGTGCTGAGGCGGCGGTTGCTATCCTGCTGCACACCTCCATTACTTTGTACACATCATGATATCCACCTTGGTATTTTTTTCATTTCTTATTGCCAATGAATAATGATAAAAGAAAAAAAAGAATGTTATACTGTGATCTCAGGATAATTTTGGATGTTCAGATATCACTCGGTCAACCAGCTTATAAAGTGGCCATACTGTGTTGGTTTCTGGTGGTCACCATTCTTGAACAAAGGTTGATGAGTGCTTGCTGACCTCTCCGTCCTTTTCAGTAAGCTGGCACTTGCTGAGAAAGGTTAGGAATTTTTGTTTTTACTAAAATCAGTTTTGAAAAAATACATGCCTGTCAGGACACTAAAAAAACTCTCTCCTCGATGCTTAGCATGGGGAAAGGACAAAGACCAATTCAAAATGGAATTTGGTGTGACTGAGGGGAGGTAATTCTGGGTGTCATTGAAAAAGATTATCAGTGGTGTAGTAGTCCCCTAGATTGTGAGTTGTTTATCGTGGGTTCCTTACAGTACTCAGGCCATATCCGTTTCAAGCAGGGCACAGGCACTCATTTGGCAGGGAAGTATTTTTGAAAAGAACTTTAGATAGTGAAACATCATTTTTATCTCTTACTGCCCTGAATATTTTTGTTTGATTCTTTTTCCATATTCTTTTTCTGTTTCTTATTGTCGTCTTCATTTGTTATTTTGTCCATTCTACTTTTTCGTTTTGAAATTGTCCTGTCCGCCCTTTTTTTTTTTTTTTTTTTTTTTTATTTGTCTTGTCTTTGGTTCTTCATAGACATCACTCACATGCTGCTTACTCTGGCTGCCCATTCACAGCCGTATCCCGACATGATCCTTCACAGTCCTTACACTAGTACTCTACAGAGAGCAGTCAGTATACAGACATTAGGAGGCAACCCACTAAAGGAGAGACTGCACTGCTGTGGAGCCTTTTTCCCACTGGTGTTCAGTTGTACCTGTTCTGTGAACCAGCATTGCAAAGCACAACTTGCTAAACCCTCTGCTAACCACGATAGTACCCTAGTCAGAGAGCCAGCCTGACTGAAAGTCCCCTTCTGTAAGGTACAGTTATGTCTGTCTGATGGTCCCCATGAACATGTGGATGTAGGCAAGCTTAATGTGAACTCAAAAAGGGCTGCACAGACATGGAGAAGAAATCGAAACGGGGATCACCATGAGAGAGGGACATAAGGGTCACAGAACTGAAGCTTTTTTTATGGTGGTTAATGAAGATGACGATGATGGGGAAGAGGGCTGTGCTCTGTGCACAGATATCTCTATATATATATAGCTGTCTATCTGTATATATAAATCAAATGTGTTTATCTCCTGGCAAAAGCCAGTCCTAAGAGATAGAGACGGCTGTAGTGTTGATGAGAAGATTTGAACTACAGTCACGGAGACACATGCTTTCCGTCCTTTCTATGAATTTCTTAATTGTCGTCTTACTGTCCCTTCTGTTTTTGTTTCATAGTGTCCTCTCTGTTTCTTTTGTTTTCACAAGTCCTCTGTCAGTTAATCCTTTCTGTTGAGTTTCATGTTGTCGTTTCTCTCTGTTGTCCTGTTTTCTTATGGTCCTTTTTACCTTTCTGTTTGTTTGTTTTTTTTTTTTTTTTGTAATCGTCCTTTCTGCCTGTCTGTTTCTTATTGCCTTTTCTGCCCATGAGTTTCCTGTGGTCCTCTCTGCATGGTTGTTTCATACTGTCCTTTGTTTACATGGCCATTTTTGTCAGTTGTGTATTTTCCTTTCTGTCTGTTTCTTGTTGTCCTTTCTGTCTGTGTCATTTCCCTGTGCCTGTTTCATGCTGCTTTTTCTCTGTACTTCCTCTTTCCTCTTTTTGTCCATGAACATTTCTTAAAGCATTAAAAAAAACTTTCCATCAGATCCACAATTTTGTGCAAAACCGATTTTTTTTTTTTTTCAAATGAAATTCTGGCATGTTCTTAGAAACACTGTTTTGATTAGTTATGTGCATACATTTTTTCTTTTAATCTTTTTTGTGGGGGAGAAGGGAGGAGGTTGTTGTTTCTTTGTTTTTTGTTTATTTATTTATTTTTTTTTTTTAACGTGTATGTAGAGAATTGACTGTAGCCCTGATATAGTCCTTTGTGGCTGGCTAGGCTGAAAGTGACCTGAAATTGAATGGAATTTCTCATTATCCTCTCTGCCTGTCTGTTCTGGTAGTCCTTCCTGCTGTCGGACTTGTGATTGTAATTTCTGTCTGTCTGGTTCTGGTAGTCTTATTGATTGTCTTTCTAGTAGTCCTTCCTGTCTGTTTCTGGTTGTCCTTTTGCTGGTCTGTTTCTGGTAGTCCTTTTTTGATTGCTTTGATTGTCAGTTTCTGGTAGTCCTTTTATGTTTGTTTCTGGTAGGTAGTCCCTTTCTGTGTGCCTGTTTCTGGTAGTTCTTTCTGCCTGTCTGTTTCTGGTCGTCCTTTTTTTTTTTATTGATAGTCCTTATTGATTGTTTCTGATAGTCCATATTGATTGTTTCTGGTAGTGCTTATTGATTGTGACTGGTAGTCCTTGATTGTTTCTAGAAGTCAGTATTGATTGTTTCTGATAGTCCTCATTGATTGTTTCTGACAGTCTTCATTGATGTGTTCTGGTAGTCCTTATTGCCTTTCTGTTTCTAGTGTCCTTTCTGCCTGTTTGTCTTCTGTTTGCCTCTTCTGCTGCCTGTTAACAAATGTCCCTTCTGCCTGTCTCCTGATTGTCCTCTCAGCCTGTTTGTTTGTTATTGTCTGTTCCCTCTGTTTCTTCTCGTTCATTCTGTTTGTTCTGTATTATCTTTTCTGTCTGTCTGCTATTGTCCCTTTCTGTCAGCAGCTAATTGTTTTTTCATAACTTTCTTACTATCTTCCCTATTTGTTTCGGAGTGTCCTTCCTGTTCTTTTTTTTCTGTTTTTGTTTTTGGTTTGGTTTTTTGTTTTCTCCAGCCTGTTGTTTTTTCGTTTTTGTTGTTTTCTCTATTTCTTATTGTCCTATATTCTGATGGTTCTTTTGCCTGTTTTATATTGTCCTTTCTGCCTGTTTGTTTCTAATTGTTCCCCTCTGCCTGTCTGTCTGTTATTGTCCTTTCTGTTTCTTATAGTCCTTTCTGCCTGTCTGTTCCATATAAATATTTTCATTTGTATCTGTCTGTTTCTTATTGTCTGTTCTGCCTGTCTTTTTTATTGTCTTTTCTGCCTGTCTGTTTCTTATTGTCTTTCTTTCTGTTTCTTATTGTCTTTTCTGTCTGTTTCTTATTGTCTTTTCTGCCTGTCTGTTTCCTGTTGTCCTCTCTGTCTGTTTGATAGCTAGTGCCATTTCTGCCTGTCTCTCACTTGTAGGATTTTCTGTCTGTCTGTCTGTTTCATATTGTCACTTCCGCTTATCTGTTTCATTTTGTATTTACTGCCTGTTTGCTATTGTCCTTTCTGTCTGTCTGTCTGTTTCTTACCCTTTCTATCTCTCTGGTTCTCCTTACCATCTTCTCTGTCTTTTTTTTTTTTTTTTGGGGGGGGGGGGGGGGAGTGGGGAGGGTTAGGGATGGTGTGGGGTGGGGGGGGGGGGGGGTAGTGTTCTGGTGCAGGGTTTCTGCTTGTTTTATAGTGTGTGTGTGTGTGTTTTGTTTCCTGCCAGTGTGTTCCAATTTTTGATTGCTGTTTCGCCAGTATGTTTCAGATAACACTTTTGTGTGATTTTCTTTTGAGTCTGCCTGACTGTTTTGTTTCAGAGGTGCCCACCCCTAAATTCCACGTATTGTTTATCACTATCAGAATTACACTGAAGTAGAAGCATTGAGCTGTGAAAATGCTATAGGCAGCCTTCTCCTGCTGAAACGTTTTGGAACACAGTATCTGTCGAATTTTTGCAGTTCCGAATTTGATCAGGCTGAAATGCTGCGATGAACACTCCACAGCAGCTCAGAAACAAGAAGGATAACTCTTGCTCCCATGAAGAGGCAGTTGCATGCCTGTAACTCTGAATGAATGCTGCTTACAGCACCTGCTCATCTAGCACAGGTATCAACACAGATTACAATTATGCTTTGTGTCAACATTTGTGCTAGGCAAATTGATGCCATTAAGAGCATTCCTTGAGAGTTAACGTTGTTTTGACAAATTTGCACTTGTCTGTAGTTAGGAGAGGGTGTAACTGTCTCTTCTGGGAGCAAGAGTAACTTTTCTTGTTTTTTGTGGGGGTTTTTGTGTGTTTTTTTTTAACTGTGGCTGCCTCATCTAAGATTTCTCTTCACTCTGCAGCACCAGGGTTAGTCTTGTGTCTGCGGCAGCAACTCAAAGACCTCATAGTGGAGGGACAAGCTATGGTATCGTCACGATGACCCACTTCAAACTTAAAAGCAGATTAGCAGCATGAAAAGTACAGGGCGTTCATCATTTGCATGCTCTTCCGCACAATCTGAGAGGTTATTTGATGGAACACCGGAATCATCAAGCAACTGGGAATTCAGAGAGTTTGTGATTTGGGCAGTATGTGACATTTCCGGTCCTATTTCACTCTGCTTTTTTTTTTTAAGTCATTTTTCAATACTGCTTGAAAAGTAGCAAATTTCTGTAAGTTTTTGGTCATGGAACAAAGTGTCAGCAAGTTGTAGCTGACTTTAATTGCAATGATTAAGAATCAGTCTTAAGTACTGTGATTGGACAGCTAGGATGCACACTTTTCCGTCCCATTATTTTTAACGTTGAGTCTACTGTGAAATGAATACATAGGGGAATTGAGAAGAAAGCTGCATAAAAAAAAAAAACTATTCTGTGATGTAAACAGAGTAGCATCTTGTAAATTTCAACCATTTTGCTCTCTTTCTGTCTCTTTTTCTCTTTCTCTCACTCACTCTCTCTCTCTCTGTTTCTTACACACAAATGCGACTCCTTTTACTCTGTAATATTCAGAGGCTTATTTATTTTTTCAGTTTGAAAATTATGTATCTCATACATTTATCGGCATGTATTTTTTGGTTTTGAAATTTGCCTGAGACATAAGTATCAAAATTTGGAAGTGTGTGTGTGCAGTAAAGCCTCCAACATAATAACCTCAAGAGCAATAGAATCTTAAGGACTGCTCAAAATCATTTGAAGGAAATCGAGTCTGGATGACTGAAAGGTGTGCTCAGCTTCTTTTTATTTCTTTTCTTCAAGCTGAGCAGCTTTTAGTGATACAGTCTCCCTTTCTCTCTCTCCTCTCTCTCTCTCTCTCTCTCTCTTCTTCTCTCTCTCTCTCTCTCTCTCACTTTTTTCATAAAAACTTAACTCTACAAGAGGGGACAGAAGACTCCAGAAAGGATTTGATGCTTTTCCCTGACTTAGTTTGAACAAATTGAAGTCGCTGCGGTAAAGTTGATGGCAATTGGGTTCTCGTGCAACACACAGTGATGTTTTAGTTTTATTTTATATTTGGCTGCCTGGAAACAGTGTCATTGTTTTCCTGACCTAGAGAAGTCGTGAAAATGGGAATTCTTTTGAGCATGGGCTACAGTCCCTACACACTGAAGGCTTATATGGATATTGTCTCTTAGCTCAGACACTGATTTTACCCCTTCAGATATCTTTGTACATAGTGGGATGTTAAAGGGTGTTTCCCCGGTTCAGTATTTGATCAGTTCTCACAGAAAAAAAACGATTACATATCTGAGTCACAGACAAGACTTTAAACAGTGCTGTGCTGCAAATAGAGAAGACTAATGTGTTCATAGACAGAGAACATACAGTGAACTGACAGCACTGCAGCCGTGTGGTCAGGACATGTGATTCTCTATCGGAGAGGATAAGGGGCACCTGGCAGCACCTGGTGGGTCAAGGTCGGAGCGTGATCTGTGCAACCACCCAGTGTCCAAACTGCTAGTGCCTGGACCATCTTCACGTTCGCATAATCATGGTTGATGAAGGTGAGCGGTGTGTCCAGTCGCGGAAGCTGCGTGCAGCTGTTAAGCGCTTTCCATTGGCTGTGGAACCCGTCACTGTTTGACAGCAAATCAGTGTGGCGATGTCAGTGACTAGTGAGATCTTATCGCAGATCATCTTTGATGAGGACAGCCTCAAAGTGGTGTTAAATGTGGTTAGGCCAGAATATGTTGCATTTTTTTTTTTTTTTTTAATGAAAAATCGGTCAAAAGGAAACATAAACGAAAATGAAAGTAAATGAGCAAAGATGAAACTAGAGCTTGCGGCCAAGCTTACTTTGCAAAAGACATAATCATATGAAAAGACCGGAAGTGGTTTGTGATTTCCCTTTCATATCTGCTCTCTCTCTCTCTCTCTCTCTCTCCTCTCTCTCTCACTCTCTCTCTTTTAACAAAGTGACTTGCATGTTAAGTTTGGACTTGAAAAACTGAAATAAGAAGCTTCCTGCATGTCGGTGACTGAACGCGTTTTTGATGCATGTCACGAACATCAACTCAGGTATCAAAAGAATCGAGCCTCATGGAACAGAAATCCCGCAACGGTGGCTGCCATTTTGCTCTAGCAATAAGCATGCTCTGCGCCGCTTGTGTAAGTTCAGTGATTTGGACTGTTATGTAGTTCTGGCAGCCTAGCTACTGCCTTTCAGCTTTCACTACACAGCAGGTTGAAATAAAAGACACTTAACTCCATATCAGTCTGTGATTTGTTAGGGAAATGTGAGAATTTTCATTGTGGACGGTAATGCTTGGGGAGAGAGAGAAAAAGTTTGGGCAAAAAACAGAAGTCATAGAGAGAGGTTAGTGTTGGAGGTTCTACTGCACTGATGAATAACTGTGGGCGTTGGCACCTCTGCTGCTTTCTGTTGTCGCTTCCATCTGCTGCCTTGTTGTCTGTGATGCTAGCCCATTTCCTATGTTTGTTTCTAAGTGTCGGTGATAAACGTCTTCGTTTACCTCATGCATCACTCGGTTCATTTTTGTATATTGGGCCAGTGTGTTTCCTTGCCTTTTTTTCCCCCCCGGAAATCCAACAGTTTCATAATTTGTCTCCTCAGTTGTGTTAAATTGTCTTTTGTCCCTGTCCGTTCTGTTTTGGTCCGCTGTCCCCATCTGTTTTTGTTTTGTCTGTTGTCCCCCATCTGTTTTCTTTTTGTCTGTTGTCATCTGTTTTCTTTTGTCTGTTGTGATCTGTTTTGTCTGCTGTCCCCCATCTGTTTTGCTTTGTCCGCTGTCCCCCATCTGTTTTGTTTTGTCTGCTACTGTCCCCATCTGCTTTCGTTTGTTGTCATCTGTTTTGTCCGCTGTCCCCATCTGTTTTGTTTTGTCTGCTACTGTCCCCATCTGTTTTGTTTTGTCAGTTGTCCCCCATCTGTTTTCGTTTGTTGTCATCTGTTTTACTTTGTCTGTTGTCATCTGTTTTGTCTGTTGTCCGCGTCTGTTCTGTTTTGTTTGCTGTCCGCATTTCTTTTGTCTGCTGTCCCCATCTGTTTTGTTTTGTCTGTTGTCTCTATCTGTTCGGTTTGTCTGTTGTCATCTGTTTGGTTTTGTCTGCTGTCCCTATCTGTTTTGCCTGTTTTTTTTTCCCATCTGTTTTGTCAGCTGTTCTGATCTGTTTCATTTTGTCTGTTGTCCCCCATCTGTTTTGCTTTGTCTGCTGTCCCCATCTGTTTTGTGTTGTCTCTATCCCCATCTGTTTTGTTTTGTCTGTTGTCCCCATCTGTTTCCTTTTGTTTGTTGTCCCCATCTGTTACCTTTTACTTAATGTCCGCTTCTGTTCCCTTTTGTCTGCTTGCCCGCATTGGTTCCTTTTGTCTGCTATCCCAATTTCTTCCCTTTATCTGCTTTCCCTATTTCTTCCCTTTATCTGCTGTCCCTATTTCTTCCCTTTTATCTGCTATCCCTATTTCTTCTTCCCTTTGTCTGCTATCCCTATTTCTTCCCTTTTATCTGCTATCCCTATTTCTTCCCTTTTATCTGCTATCCCTATTTTCTTCCCTTTCATCTGCTATCCCTATTTCTTCCCTTTTGTCTGCTTTCCCTATTTCTTCCCTTTTGTCTGCTATCCCTATTTCTTCCCTTTGTCTGCTATCCCTATTTCTTCCCTTTTATCTGCTTTCCCTATTTCTTCCCTTTTGTCTGCTATCCCTATTTCTTCCCTTTTATCTGCTTTCCCTATTTCTTCCCTTTTTGTCTGCTATCCCTATTTCAACCTTTCTGTCTGCTATCCCCATCCATTCCCTTTTATATGTTGACCCCCATCTGTTTCTTTTGCCTGTTATGCTATGTTAAAGAAGAAAAATTTAATGTCTGTTTCGTATTGTCTGTAATGTACATTTTCGTTTTTCCTTTCTCTTTCCTTTTTCTTCTTCTCTCTCTGCTTCTGTTTCATCATCGGCATCTCTGAGATAGTATCCCATTGTCCTTTTTTTGTTGTTTTGTTCTTTATCCTTTGGCTGTTCAGCTTCCTAAAGCCCTGTGCTCTTTCATTTTCTTTTGCTCATTGACTGTCTGATGTTTGTTCTTTTCTGCTTTCTTTTTTCTCCAGTGTCTGTAGTGCTTCTGCGTATTTGCATTTTCTCACGAGTATGTGTGTCTTGACTGCCTGTTGTTTGTGTTTGAACGAGTTTCTGACGTTCACTGGCCTTTTTCCAGACTTTTCAAAAGATACAGCTTCAGACATAGCTGAACAATAGATAGTGATTACCTGTTAACGTCACAACTTGAAAAAAGAATGTTCCAGAATGTTGAGATCATGACCAGATCACAGCAGGATTGTTGTTTGCTTTGCATGTGTGTCTTTGTGTGTGTGTGTGTGTGTGTGTGCGTGTGTGTGTGTGTGTGTGTGTGTGCGCGCGCGCGTCCACTTTTTCTGGGTTCTGTGTGTGTGTGTGTGTTTTCAGTAACTTCAGATAACCAGAAAAGTCAAACTTGGCATTCTGTACAGATGATGAAGCATTCCAGCCACAATGTTATTAAGGAGGAGATATTTCAACATTGCGTAAGTTCAAGTCAGTAATGAATGAATTATTATGGGGGAATCGAAAGTAATGAATGAAAGATGAGCAGTAGCAGTAAAAAAAAAAAAAAAAAAAAAAAAATTTCAATGTAATAGGAGGCAACAGAGCATTTCAATACATCAAGTTGTAAGTAGTAGCAAAAACTGTTTGGACTCATTCCTGATGGAAACTATTAAGCACATGAGTGGTTGAAGATTGATATTCTGTCACATCAGCTACAAATGGTGATATTTTTTTAAAAGCATTTTTGGACTGTCAGAAATCAGTAAACTATATTTTTCTTGAAGACTCCCTCATCCCCCCCCACACACACACACATACACTCCCTCCCCCACTCCCTCCTGGCTCCCCCTCAAATCCCCCTCCCCCCACACAACACATACCTCACACTCTTGTCAGGGAACACACACACATGCACACGCGCGCACCCACACACACACACACACACACACACACACACACACACACGCATACACACACGTACACACACACACACACACACACTGTTGAGTCAACTTTTCCATTGTCCATTTTGAAATTAGAATAGAGACCTCAAAATTGACCGTACTTGCTTCACATCCCGTGCAAATAGGGCATGTCATGTTCTGAAATGGAAAATCACACAAAGGCAGAATGTGAAATGTTATGAGCCTGTAACTAAAACCACTCCAAGGGATGATATCACAGTGGTTGTACATGGAGAGGTCAGAGGTCAGATGACATTGGCCACTTTCATTGAAGGCAGCTCAGCTAGGACAAAGGGAAAAAAATGACATCGCCAATGCCTGGGTGTTACCTTGGCTGAGAATATACCTTTCAAAGTCAGCCAGCATTGATGATTTAGCTAGTCAAAGAGAGGTTCAATTTGTATCTACTTTTGTTGGAATAGAAGCAACATAGTGATTGTGGTTGCCATTGCACACAAGAAGATGACAAAATATTTGATCTTAGAATTGAAGTGGGTATATGAAAGCGCCCAAGAATTTTTGAGTAAACGTGTGAAAACCTGCAACCTGATTTTGATATTAAAGTCAGTGTATGAACACCACCACCCCCCCCCCACCCCCAAAAAATTTCAAGTGGATGTATGAACCACCTGTCCCCCCCCCCCCCCCCCCCCCCTCCTACCCTCCCCCTCCCCCCCCCCCCCCCCCCCTTTCCATTTTCTTTGGGCAAATGAAATTGAAACCCCATCAGGTTGGCTTGGATACCCTGTTAACAATACATATGTTTTCTAAACTTTGAGAATGGTGCGTTTCCCAGCTATCTTGCCAACAGACACAAGTCCACAAATACCCTGCTCTGCGGATCGCGCCTGTGCGCAGGATGAACCTACTGTCAAATGACCTTCCCATTCAGACTTGTAATTCTAGCTATCTTGCCAACAGACACAAATCCACACATATTCTGCTCTGTGGATCGCGCCTGTGCGCAGGATGAACCTACTGTCAAATAACCTTCCCATTCAGACCTGTAATTCTAGCTATCTTGCCAACAGACACAAATCCACACATATCCTGCTCTGTGGATCGCGCCTGTGCGCAGGGTGAACCTACTGTCAAATGACCTTCCCATTCAGACCTGTAATCTAGCTATCTTGCTTGCAACAGACACAAATCCACACATATCCTGCTCTGTGGATCGCGCCTGTGCGCAGGGTGAACCTACTGTCAAATGACCTTCCCATTCAGACCTGGAATTCTAGCTATCTTGCCAACAGACACAAATCCACACATATCTGCTCTGTGGATCGCGCCTGTGCGCAGGGTGAACCTACTGTCAAATGACCTTCCCATTCAGACCTGTAATTCTAGCTATCTTGCCAACAGACACAAATCCACACATATCCTGCTCTGTGGATCGCGCCTGTGCGCAGGGTGAACCTACTGTCAAATGACCTTCCCATTCAGACCCTGTAATTCTAGCTATCTTGCCAACAGACACAAATCCACACATATCCTGCTCTGTGGATCGCGCCTGTGCGCAGGGTGAACCTACTGTCAAATGACCTTCCCATTCAGACCTGTAATTCTAGCTATCTTGCCAACAGACACAAATCCACACATATCCTGCTCTGTGGATCGCGCCTGTGCGCAGGGTGAACCTACTGTCAATGACCCTTCCCATTCAGACCTGTAATTCTAGCTATCTTGCCAACAGACACAAATCCACACATATCCTGCTCTGTGGATCGCGCCTGTGCGCAGGATGAACCTACTGTCAAATGACCTTCCCATTCAGACCTGTAATTCTAGCTATCTTGCCAACAGACACAAATCCACACATATCCTGCTCTGTGGATCGCGCCTGTGCGCAGGGTGAACCTACTGTCAAATGACCTTCCCATTCAGACCTGTAATTCTAGCTATCTTGCCAACAGACACAAAAATCCACACATATCCTGCTCTGTGGATCGCGCCTGTGCGCAGGGTGAACCTACTGTCAAATGACCTTCCCATTCAGACCTGTAATTCTAGCTATCTTGCCAACAGACACAAATCCACACATATCCTGCTCTGTGGATCATGCCTGTGCGCAGGGTGAACCTACTGTCAAATGACCTTCCCATTCAGACCTGGAATTCTAGCTATCTTGCCAACAGACACAAATCCACACATATCCTGCTCTGTGGATCGCGCCTGTGCGCAGGATGAACCTACTGTCAAATGACCTTCCCATTCAGACCTGTAATTCTAGCTATCTTGCCAACAGACACAAATCCACACATATCCTGCTCTGTGGATCGCGCCTGTGCGCAGGGTGAACCTGCTGTCAAATGACCTTCCCATTCAGACCTGTAATTCTAGCTATCTTGCCAACAGACACAAATCCACACATATCCTGCTCTGTGGATCGCGCCTGTGTGCGCAGGGTGAACCTGCTGTCAAATGACCTTCCCATTCAGACCTGTAATTCTAGCTATCTTGCCAACAGACACAAATCCACACATATCCTGCTCTGTGGATCGCGCCTGTGCGCAGGGTGAACCTACTGTCAAATGACCTTCCCATTCAGACCTGTAATTCTAGCTATCTTGCCAACAGACACAAAAATCCACACATATTCTGCTCTGTGGATCGCGCCTGTGCGCAGGATGAACCTACTGTCAAATGACCTTCCCATTCAGACCTGTAATTCTAGCTATCTTGCCAACAGACACAAATCCACACATATCCTGCTCTGTGGATCGCGCCTGTGCGCAGGGTGAACCTACTGTCAAATGACCTTCCCATTCAGACCTGTAATTCTAGCTATCTTGCCAACAGACACAAATCCACACATATCCTGCTCTGTGGATCGCGCCTGTGCGCAGGGTGAACCTACTGTCAAATGACCTTCCCATTCAGACCTGTAATTCTAGCTATCTTGCCAACAGACACAAATCCACACATATTCTGCTCTGTGGATCGCGCCTGTGCGCAGGGTGAACCTACCTACTGTCAAATGACCTTCCATTCAGACCTGTAATTCTAGCTATCTTGCCAACAGACACAAATCCACACATATCCTGCTCTGTGGATCGCGCCTGTGCGCAGGATGAACCTACTGTCAAATGACCTTCCCATTCAGACCTGTATTCTAGCTATCTTGCCAACAGACACAAATCCACACATATCCTGCTCTGTGGATCGCGCCTGTGCGCAGGGTGAACCTACTGTCAAATGACCTTCCCATTCAGACCTGTAATTCTAGCTATCTTGCCAACAGACACAAATCCACACATATCCTGCTCTGTGGATCGCGCCTGTGCGCAGGATGAACCTACTGTCAAATGACCTTCCCATTCAGACCTGTAATTCTAGCTATCTTGCCAACAGACACAAAATCCACACATATCCTGCTCTGTGGATCGCGCCTGTGCGCAGGGTGAACCTACTGTCAAATGACCTTCCCATTCAGACCTGTAATTCTAGCTATCTTGCCAACAGACACAAATCCACACATATCCTGCTCTGTGGATCGCGCCTGTGTGCGCAGGGGAACCTACTGTCAAATGACCTTCCCATTCAGACCTGGAATTCTAGTGCCATCCCTTTGTTAGGCTTGGAACTGTTGCCTCCAATTACTGTGACAAGGCAGGTATCGCGGAGTGTGCGGGTGTGTTTATCATAGGACACAAATTGCCCCCCACCCCCTCCTAAAAAAAGAATTCGCTATCGCTAAGCAGCTAAACCTGCACCTGTTTGAAATGGTGAAGCGAGTATACGGGAATAAGAGAAGAAAAAAAAAATAGAAGGAAAAGACTGAAACCAAACCAACAAATGAAAATTAGAGAGTGGTTCATTTTCTCTCTGTGTGTTGCTGGTTTCTTGGTTTGTCTCCAGTTTGGCGTCTTGTGTCTGTCTGTCATTCTGTTCTGTTATTAAAGTACTGTGTGTGCCAGATTTGTTCTTGGTGTACTGTAGGGTGAGTAGTCTTGCTGTTTAAAGATGGGATGGAAGACAGTGGTAAACAAGCGTGTCCTTGGGACGTGTGGATTTGTGGGAATGTGTGTGTGTGTGTGTGTGTGTGTGTGTATGACTGTTGTGTTTTTGCACGACCAAGAATGAAAGGTGCTGCACATAAACTTTATAAACATTTGTTCAAACTTGCACAGATGTGTACGCAAACATGCGCGCTTGTATGTGCACGCATGCACACACGCACACACACACACACACACACACACACACACTTGAACACATACATGCGTGGACATACACACATGGACTTGTACACTCATGAAGCACAACACTCCTGTTGTTTCCTGTTGTATAAATATATGATTGTTTGCAGGCTTTACTTTTATCTGGGTCCAAACATGTATATAGTAATACCTTTAGCAGTTTGGAATCTGCAGAAAAATATTTTCTTTTTTCTTTTTTTTTGGAGGGGGAGGGAGGGGGGGGGGGGGGGGGGGCTTATAACCTGATATGTTATTTATGCCCTTACTGTGTGACAAGGTTTTGTTCGATTTGATTTTTTTTTTTTCACAGGATGGTGCCCAGCCAGATACCCCTTCCCCATCCTATCACTTTTTAAGATAAAATGTTCGTTTGTTCAGTTGAAAATTTATATCTGCATTAAAGAAAATGTTTTTGAAAATTTCGGAAGTCTCCTTCGTTTCCTGACATTTTTGTTGCTTTTTTTTTCAGAGTGTGATGATGAAAGGTAACAAAAAAACAAAACAAAAAAACAAACACAGGAATGAACAGACAAACAGGCAAACATGCACACACATGCACGCACATCATTACAAGTGCATGCTATTTGACATTCATGCAAGTATGTAACTGTGCATTTACAGTTTGCTCAAAAACATGCACAATAAAAATACATATTTGTTCACTTTTATTTTGTCATGTAAAGGGAGAAACCTGTCGTTCTGTAAAGCCTGTTGTGTCTTTATTCTTCAAGCTATAGAATGAAGCTCCATGGTCGGCACAAAATCCTTGTGCAGAGAAGCGCTTTTGCCTTCGTCTCTCAAGTCCAGTCCATTGGCCATGGTGAGGAGGATGAGCAGTCTTCTGGCTACCCCTCCCACGTGCCATGGCCTTCTGAAAGAACACACTCACTGTGTTCCGAGACAAGGCAAAGCACCTATTGCTAGTTTAGCGATTGTCTCCCCGCAGCCAGACTCTCAAAAAGGGAGGGGCGAAGAATTCCCCTGGTGTATACAGGTCAGGGTTCGGGGGTTACAGCAAAGGTCACGTGGTAACAACAAAGTTTGAACAGATGAAAATCGCCCTGGGTCTGTGAAAGAAACGATTTTGAATATGACAAAAGATGATTTTATCCTGTCCTGGAATTTGGGGGTCAGTAATTTAGTTCCAAGCCATAGGTCAGCAAAAAAAACATAGCAGAATGATGCATGACTTACGGACTCCTTGTGTTTGTACGCTATTGGAATGGCACACGGATTTTGGAGTGAAAAGTCTGGCAGACGACTGGCAAACGAAGGGTCTTGTGGATCATGCTTGCATAGGAAAAGGACCGGACATAAGACCTGCCTCAGAGTCATCGTATGGCTCAAGGGTTGGACTGTGCCATGAAGATGTTTTGATGAGGGCTGATCTGACGACACTAGCTAACATACAATGGCACCAAACTGCAGAAAATGCGAAGACAAGAAATGGCAGTTGTAGAATCTGGACGCATATGAAGTTTAGACACCTCTCTCTCTCTCTCTCTCTCTCTCTCTCTCACGCACGCACGCACGCACACGCGCGCGCGTGTGTGTGTGCGCGCGCACATACGCGCACATACGCTCGCGCACACACATGCCACACGAGCATGCGTGAGCACACACACACACCCATGCACACACGCGTTACGCATGCGTTTGATTGTAAATCACGTTTGGACTACACCTGTACATCTTGCATCAAGTGTTGGGCCTTTCTCCACTCACACACAAGCGCGCACGAACGTGTGACATTTAAAAGCTGTGTTGGACTATTACCAAATGATTTGGGACCTTTCTCAACACATACACATTCACTCATGTGCCATATCTCCACACACACACACACATTCTTACAACATGCATGCCAGCACGCACGTACGCACGCACTCTCTCTCTCTCTCTCTCTCTCTCTCACACACACACACACACACACACACACTGACGCACGAAGCGGCCACCAGTGCATTGTAGAAGAATCAAAGTGACACAAGAAGTGATAATATAATAAATGGAAAGACAAACGTCAGTGTGTGAGAGTGCATGTGGAACCCGTGCCAAGAATAAAGAGCGACCCTGCATGCCTGCACAGTGCACGACAACCCTTAACAACCTGGGCACGTGTCACCCACCAAAACGTTACGCAACGTTCGCTAACGAAATGGTGTCGTGTGCAGCATGTGACGTCATGCAAGCAAAAAAAAAAAAAAAAAAAGAGCGAAAGATCTGTCCTGTTCCCTACGTAGCTACGACCTGCGCTTAAACTTTGTTCTGAGAACAACAGCTCTGACTTCTCTACATGCTACATTGACCCGACAAATACACAGAATGATGCCCGAGAACAATTCTAGTTCAAAAGAAGAAAGAGAAGAAGAAGTTTTCAAGGACAACAGACTGCAAGCGACGGTTGTCGGGAAGCCCGTTTGGACGATACCAGGATGACATTGCTACTCTTCTTCAAGAAGGGAGAGATCTTGTCCTCACAATGTCATGAGTAGTTCGTGGTTGCTGTAAATAATTTCTTAAATGTTTGAGTATGCCTCCAAGCTGTTTCGTTAGTTCTTTCTACCAACATCCTGGGATCAAAATTGTCCTAATAACTGGTCCTGAAACGGGCTTAGTAAGTGGCTGTTGATTCTTACGGATGTTATGTGGCGAGCTCTGATATCAAAGTGAGGCTGGAACATCCAGCAAGGAAAAGCGAGATGAATGCAAGCACCCACAAGTAACAAAGCCATGCACACTGAAGCATCCAACCAGGCCGTCCCACGCTAGTCCTGCAGCTAGTAAACTTCGTACCACTACAGCAACAACAACGGCTAAAGATACATGTAATTATTATGCGCACTCGAACACTATCAAAATTATACAAAGATTTCGTCACTCCATTTTTACACAAACTGTTGTGCGTGACAAAATTGAAAACACAATCAACAAAGTGAGCAAAGGGTAGACATTGTGTGTGTGCGTGTGTGTGTGTGTGTGTGTGTGAGTGTGTGTGTGTGTGTGTGTGTGTGTGAAGAGAGAAACTTGAAAAAAAAAAATCACAAAAAGGTAAGACAAGAAGTAAAACAAGGGGGTAGGGGTGTCTGTGACAAAAAAACAACAAAAAAAAAAAAAAAAAGCATTCAGTAAGCGTTCCGAAGTGGTCCCCACTCTCCCAATCCAGCCCTGTGGTAACTGTTGGGTTTAAATGGCTAACTGATGAAGCGACCGGTCGTTCGGGGAGGACAAGGAGGAGGGAGGGTAAGTGACTGGGGCCAAGGGATGGGGGGAGAAGTGTGCGGAGGGGGAGGAGGAGGAGGAGGAGGAAGAAGAAGGGGTAGCGGGAGGGTGGGAGAGAGTTTCGTCCCCTCCTTTATAAATGATCATCGAAGATTTCGGGGAGAGGGGAGGAGGGCGAAAAGTTACCCCTCCCCTTTCCTTCAATACAAAGGAAGCGAACAACCCCCCCCCCCCCCCCCCCCCCCCCCCCATCCCTTCCCTTCCCCCCCTCCGCATTGCCCTCTTTCCCCACTTCCTTCTCCCCCTTCCAACGCCATTTACATTGCGCTGACGTGGCCAAAGCCAAACCCAGGGACACTTTCTTTAGCCAAACGTTTTGTCAGTGAGAACGTAACGGGAAAATGACTCGGAATGAAACGACCATTGTCTCGCAGGCGAATGCAAAGATGATACAACCCTGTAAGTTGACGAACGTTTGACAGCGATATAGGACCACAGAAAAAAAAAAAAAAAAAAAAAAACGTTGCATCCACATTCAAGAATGGATTGAAAACAACCGAAAGAGACCAAAACTGGAGAAAGGAAAAAGACAACCAAACCATCATTGCCAATGTTTGTTGAGGGAACAGAGGAGTTCATTTCGACACATAGGAGCCTACATTTCTTCAGACCGGTCGCAAATGACAGACAAAAAAAAAAAAAAAAAAAAAAGGAAAGAAAAGGAAAAGAAATAAGAAAAGCATAAAAATGATACTCCACAGATGACGATTAGTTTGAGAAGAGATAGAAGAACGTTAGCCTGTCAAACAGACAAGCTGGCCATGTTTAACGTCGGGTCGAATGAAACTGAACAGTAATTCAATACAGAAGCTGTTGGCTAATGTTCGGCGCTGCACCACTAATCATCTCTGAAGCCACGTGCACAGAGATAGGCTATGGAAGCGTATGGAAGCATTTCACCTGTATCACAAATAGGAATTAAGGACTGATAAAGACAACAACAACAACAACCACAACAAAAGTATGATGCGCTAAGCGCAAACTGTTATGTTAACATCGGCTTATCTTGTTATTTCCATGACGTTAATGTTAAAGGAAGGCACTCTGCTGATAACGTGACAAACTATCACAGTAACTGTCTTTGTCTCCCTGGTAACCCAAACTGATGTGTGTCACTCGGCTGTTCCAGTTAACAGACTGTCCCATATACCGTTGGCATACAGGTATATTGTCATACCCTTTATCATCTGCCCAGGTTCCCAGACGCTAGACTAACTGGAGAACCGACATCGCTTTCAGTGGCTGTCTTTACCACACACATGTACACATGTGTGCATGTGCACGTCCACACGGACACACGCGCGCACACACACACACATATACATAAGCGCACAAATGCACACACACACACACACACACACACACACACACACACACACACACAACACACACACACACACACTCACACACACACACACACACATGCGCACACGCCCACATAGAAAGGCACACATACACACAGATATGTACACATAGAGCCTATATGCAGATACGTGTGCTCACACAAACACACAAATTACACACACACACACACATACACACACACGCGCGCGCGCGCGCGCCCCCCCATGCACACACATGGGCCCATGCCCACACATCATACACACACACACACACACACACACACACACACACACACACACACACACACAATGGTAGTTAGCTACTCGAGGTCTGACCAGCGCATTGGGCTAATGCGTTGGTCAGACATCCGCCGAGTCATAGCCACGAGACCCTCTTCTTCAATTGTCTCATCTTTGTTGTTAATTCATTTATCCATCAGCTTCAAATCATGCGTGGTGTGGTCTCAAAAACTGTGGATGTGGTGTAGCGTATATGGACTAGTCCGCACGCAGTGACGCCTCCTTGATGAAACTGAAACTGAAACTGTCTGTCACTTTGCCATTCGGTCTAGTTTTCGGGTGCCACGGTGCATAGAATTGCAGAACAGAAAGTTGAGGGCTACGTTGGTTGTTTTGCTTGTTTGTTTATTTAATTCATTTAAACAGAAAGATAAGTCTTACGTTGTTTATGTATGGTTTTTTATTTATTCATTTAGTTATTCGTATCAGAAACTATCGCAGGGCACACAATACAGCTTTTCGTCATGTGGAACTTGACATGTATTTCAGCGTTAAGGAGGTAGTGATGATAAACACACATACCATGTACATATAAATAAACTGACAAGGCCAAAGCGTTGGTGCTCCACACAACACTGCTCATAAACAACAAGTAGAAAGGTGAAGATGCTGGCGTGGATCCAGGCCTTTGCTGGCTTGGTAGGAAGAAGAAAACTAACACATACCAACAAAGTGACATATTCCACCACATATTGTGGGCACTTACGGTTATGTCAGAGTGTACCAGGACATCAAACTGAATCCCACCCAAATTTCAAAAAGTGATTTTAAGTAACTCCGCTGGTTTACATGGACAAACAAATCACAAGACAAAAAACACGACGCGTTTCGACCTCTCAGGTCCTCCTTAGGCAAGATAAAACAACATTCAGGACAATGAACACGAAGAGCGAGCAATCTCGTATCCGGCGCAAGATGCTGGCGTTGAATTCTTCGTTTTTCATTGTCCTGCATGTTGTTTATCTTGCCGGGGGCCGGAATAGCTCAGTTGGTAGAGCGCCGCACTGGTAATCTAAAGGTTGCGGGTTCGAGTCTCCCCCGGGTCGTTTCGGTACAGGGGGATTTTACCCTCGGAGTTAACATTGGTTCTGACTCCATTTCCCATACAGTTCTTCGAATGAGACTAGAAACCGAGGTTCCGTGTGTGAACGCACGCATAACATCTTGCACACACATAAAATCCCATCACCAACTTTCGGAAGAGAAGGCCAGTTTGGCTGTTGGTATGGATGACACGTTACACATAGCATGCACCTTCCCCGAAGCTGGAGTATGGCTGCCTTAATGGCGGGATATAAAAAAAAAACGGTCATACACACAAAACTCCACTCTCTTTGTAGGTGAGATGGGATTAATCCTTGCCTGTCTATACAGGGAGTGCCCGCAGGAGTATCAGCCTGCGTACGCAGAAGAAGAAAAAAAGGAGTTTATCTTGCCTGGTCAAGACCTAAGAGGTCGTAACGCGTCACGTTTTGTCTTGTAATTTGTTTGTCCGTGTCAACCGGCGGAAGTACTTGACATTAGTTTAAAACTGTGTTTCAGTTTCAGCCTGCAGTCATCTCACTTTGGAACTAACCTCCCACCCAGCCACGATCGGTCGCCCTGCTGGATCTCCGCGATCGTCAATGGGTCGCCAAAGGCGGTGTCCCACTCAGCAACGTCTTAACTACAAGTAGTCGCCTTTGGCTTGAGGCTGTGTCAAGCCAACTGACATAGGCTACAACACCAAGGCTGCATACATCAAAATGTTGTTATGCCCTGCATAGTAATGCGGGGATTGTCTTCAGTCATGACAAGCTCCCAGCATAACATGATCAGTCTCCAAAATCCCACGAAGTCGGAGTGCGGATGCCCATGTGGCGGGGTAATAAAAAAAGAAACGGTCACACACGTAATGTTCTCATCCCTAACTGATGCATTTGTACCATAGTGTTCAAGCACTTCAGCTGTTTGGATGATCCCTGGAGTCTTTTAGCCAGGGTACGACAACAACAAGTAGATGACATTACATAACAGATATAGATGCATGTTGATGACATTACATAACAGATATAGATGCATGTTGATGACATTACAGACAAACATAGATGTATGTTGATGACATTACAGACGGATATAGATGTATGTTGTTGACATTACAGACAGATGTAGATGTCTGTTGATGACATTACATAACAGATATAGATGCATGTTGATGACATTACATAACAGATATAGATGCATGTTGATGACATTACATAACAGATATAGATGCATGTTGATGACATTACAGACAAACATAGATGTATGTTGATGACATTACAGACGGATATAGATGTATGTTGTTGACATTACAGACAGATGTAGATGTCTGTTGATGACATTACATAACAGATATAGATGCATGTTGATGACATTACATAACAGATATAGATGCATGTTGATGACATTACATAACAGATATAGATGTATGTTGATGACATTACATAACAGATATAGATGTATGTTGATGACATTACAGACAGATATAGATGTATGTTGATGACATTACATAACAGATATAGATGTATGTTGATGACATTACATAACAGATATAGATGTATGTTAGTGACATTACAGACAGATATAGATGTCTGTTAGTGACATTACAGACAGATATATAGATGTATGTTAGTGACATTACAGACAGAGATATAGATGTCTGTTAGTGACATTACAGACAGATATGGATGTATGTTGATGACATTACAGACAGATATAGATGTATGTTAGTGACATTACAGACAGATATAGATGTATGTTAGTGACATTACAGACAGATATAGATGTCTGTTAGTGACATTACAGACAGATATAGATGTCTGTTAGTGACATTACAGACAGATATAGATGTCTGTTAGTGACATTACAGACAGATATAGATGTATGTTAGTGACATACAGACAGATATAGATGTCTGTTAGTGACATTACAGACAGAT
>JADBJO010010807.1:15000-22500 GCA_016801955.1 Conus betulinus | reverse complement strand
GCGGGTGAAGGAGGAAATATTCACATTCTAACGCCCCCTTTATTCACTTCCACGCCCTTCCCGCCCCTCCACAAGCTGCAACACTGCAACACTCTCCCACCCCCCATCCCCCACCCCCAGCCCTGTCCCCCTCCCCTCGTCCCTCTTTTTCCCCTCCCCTATCCCCCCCCTATCATTCATTCAACCCAGATCCACTTCGAATCTCATACAAAATCAAAGTATCGGAATCGGATTTGAACCAAGAACCTTTGAGCCTTCAGACTAGCGCTCCCTAAACCGAGCTGTCAGCAAGCACGGTGCTTTAATCTTACACGAATATCAACGATGAGGCGCCGGTGTTTTGACTTGCTTCGAATCCTGACATCGCTTCGCTTCGCTTCGCCCTCTGGTAACATTAAAACGCCAATAACACTATATACAAGCACAACAGCTACCTGCTCTTGATTTGTCCAGTATGCTGATTGGGAACGTGATATCTGCGAAGGCTTCCCAGATATCACAGATTTTTTGGGGAACGCGTTCCCAAAATGTACTGTGATATCTGGGAAAGCCCATGATAGCTGGGAACGTGGTCTTTCAGAGCTCAGAAGGGCATAAAGAAGACGAAAAAAGAATGGATCTTCGAGATAAGATAGGAAACAATTTTTATTTAGGTGCAATAGAGATCTTTGGCCTTCTTGTCACTTTTTTTTTTTTTGTTTTTTTTTTTTTTTTTTTTTTTTTTTGCTCGCGTTCCCTGATTTACCGTGATATCGGGGAACGCGTTCCAGATTTCAAGGTTAGAAGTACAGGAATCTGGGAACGCGTTCCCAGATATCTCGGTAAATCTGGGAACGCGTTCCCAGATATCACGGTTCCCAGGGGGCAGGTATTGCAAGGGGAACGGGGTAGCACAGGGTGTGAAGTTGAGGGGAGAGGGAGGGGGAGGGGGAGGGGGGGGGGGGGGGGGGGGGGGGGGGGTTGCGAATGGGAAGCTGATGCGGCTTCGAAAACCACTACCCAGTTTTTTGTAAGTCTCTCTCTCTTGTCAACAGAAAGGAACAGGCCACCTGTCTCTCAGAATGCCAGTGTGTGAGCAGTCTACTTCAGTTTTCTTCTTCTTCTATTGCTTCTTCTTCTTCTTCTTCTTTTTCTTCTTTCTTCTTCTTCTTCTTTCTCTTTCTTCTTCTTCTTCTCTTCTTAACGTTCCATTGTTTGTTTATTAGTGAGCAGAATTGTAATAGGGCCTTAAATGTGCCTAATTTTTTTTTTACCCATTAAAGATTCAATCAATTAATCAATCTTCTTCTTCTTTCTTCTTCTTCTTCTTCTTCTTCTTCTTCTTCTTTCTTCTTCTACACAATGCTGAATGAAATGTTCAGGGCAGATATCTTTTCATCAGATCGAGCATAAAAAGGACCTTTCACCACGACAGAAAAAGGAAATAACTGAATCAGTGTTTTTTTTGTTGTTTGTTGTTGTTGTTGTTGTTGTTTTTTTTTTTTTTTTTTTTTTTAAGTGGTGGTTATATTAGAACAGATGTTTGAAAAGATGTGGCGGGTAAAGGATTAAAAAAAAAAAAAAAAATAATGCTTGAAATGGAATATATCTCCATATCATCTTTCTTGGACCTACCGGTATTGCCAACATCGCTTTCTCTTGAAACAAAGAAAAATAATACGACGTACAATAGGTAAAAAAAAAAAAGAAAGAAAGAAATCGAAGAAAAACGGAAGAGAGTTCCACCCTTACCTCCCTTTCCATCCCCTCCACCACCACCCTCACCCTCAAAAAAAAAAAAAAAAAAAAAAAAAAAAAGTGCAGCAGCAGCTGTAAGACATCAGACAGACGGGAGACATTACGACAGCAGCATCCTACTTCTGCCCCCTCCACCACTGCCCTCCCCCCCGACCCCATACCCCCCCCCCCCCCCCCCCCCCCCCCCCCCCCCCCCCCAAACCGGGGCTATTATTAGTTTGAAACGAGCCAATCCTAGCCTCTACCACTGTGCACATAGGACCATCAAAATTAGGGCACACACCAACTTTGGGTTTTTTGTCTTAAAAAAAAAAAAAAGCATGACATTCATGTAAGTCTTACAAAGTATGCTTGATTTAACCCCCTACTTAATAAAAGTGATTTTTATATTTTTTCAATCTTAACTCTTTTGAGACGAGTACATTCTTTGATTATCAGCCATTCAACTAAAGATCATCATTTCTACAGAAACCATTATCTCGCCCCTTCACCTTTTTATCCCCCTCATCCACCGCCTTGGCTTAAGGCTGTGATAGGCCAATCGACAAAGGCTGGAACATCAAGGCTACATCAACATGTTATTATGCTCTGCACAGTCATGCGGGGATTGTCTTCAGTTGTGACAAGCTCCTAGCATAACATTGTCAGTCTCCAACATCCCCCGAAGTCGAAGTGTGGCTGCCCATGTAGGAAGAAAGTGGCAGAGTGGTTAAGACGTTCGCCTGCCAATCCAACGTGTGAGAAGTGCGTAGGTTCAAGCCCTGCCTTTTTCGCCCTTTCTTTCCCAGTTTGAATGACAAATCGAACTGAACGTCAAGTCCATCGGATGAGGACTATAAGCGAGTCAGACCCGTGTGCCTTCCTGGCCCCCTACACACGTTAAAGAACCCACGGCAGTTGAAAATCGAAAAGAGCAGATGGGTTCACCGCTGCTGCCCTGGCAAAATTGATGTAGAAGATAGCCGCCTGGTATTTCTTACCAAGCCACAAAAATTGTCACTTACTGTTATCGTGTGCCATCGTTGTACCGGTGGAAATGGAGGACACGTATAAACATTGCGTGCATCCTATGTAAAAAAAACTGGAGGAATAAATGAGATAAATGAAAATGAGTGACTGATATTTGAAGGGTACGGGAAACGACTGAATGAGCGCCAGTAGGCTGCTCTTCGGCCAGCTGTACCTGGGTAGGCAGCCCGTTGAGTGAGTGAGGTAGTGTGTTTATTGTTAAGCGCTTAGAGCTTCGTCAGTGACCGAGGATAGGCGCTATATAAAAAAAAAATACCCAACATGTGGCGGGGTAATCAAGAACGTTCACACACGTAATGTTCTCATCCCCAGCTGATGCATTTGTACCATAGTGTTCAAATGCTTCGGCTGTTTGGATGATCCCTAGAGTCTTTTAGCCATGGTACGACAACAACAATGACATCCCCTTATCCACCGTGAACCACTGGAGGCAGTAGACTCACCTCGCTCATTCCGGCTCTCCAAAACACAGCCACACACAGGTCTGTCGCTTCATAGTCCGAACACGAGCAGTACATAAGCAGCAATTAACATCAAGACGTCATGTGAGATCCCACCCAGGGGAGACACTTCGCTATTGCCAGGGCACTTCTGTGATTTTCAATGATACTTTAAAAAGTCACTGTTTAAATAAATATTGTGACACGGCTGAAAAAGGATTGGTACAATGGTTTTTACATTTTGCTGTGGATAATATATAACTGATCTTTTTACCTTTTCAAGGGCCCTAGTATTTGTACTTTTTTTTTTTTTGCACAAAAAATCTGAAAAATAAATTCATTCTAATTTGTACTTTGGGCATAGTGCTGGACTGCAAAATGTTTCTTGCTTATTAATCTATGCCAACAAAATTGTGTTTATGATGCGGAGTTTACCAAGCAGACAAAGATTTCTCTTCGATCACTGAGCATTTATCTTTCAACGTTCTCTGTTCCTATGTCCTCATTCTATTCACGTAGTAAGGCCAGGAGAGCGTTGCAAGAATGAATACCAAGAATTTTAGTTTTTAGATTACCACGTAATTCTAAATGATATTTCAGAACTTTTTTCTAGCGATGTCACATAGCGCGCGCGTGTATGTGCGTGTGTGTGTGCGTGTGTGTGCGTGCGTGTGTGTGTGCGTGCGCGCGCGCGCGCGCGCGCGCGCGCGTGTGTGTGTGTGTGTACATTAGAAAACGCACAGATATTCGTAGAGATGTCGTCGATGACGAGCTATGCGAGAAGCAAGAAGTTCAGACCCAAGCATGGAGCCAGTCTCCACGGTCAGATGCACTGAGGAATGCCAACAATACCAGGTTTCTCGTGCAATCAGCGAAACTGATTTTAGCAAGGCTGTTGACAGTATCCACAGACCCTTCTAGTGAAGAATACCTCCGCCCTATGGTATTCCTGACTAAACCAGGTGAGGCCATTGAACCGATATATCTTGGTTCCCACTGCTGTATAAGAACTGTAGACAGCTCGGAAGCAGGTTTCAAGTGCACACAGGGGTGCATCAGGGCTACGTTCTTTATCCGATTCTTTTTTTTGCTGCGACAGTTGACAGGAACCTGAAAAAAAAAAATCCCAAGAAGTACCTCGACTGGTATGAAGGTCACAAACTGTTGGATCTCGACTTTGCCGACACCATTGCAGCAATGACAGACAGTTCCTGCTCGATCTTGTGCATGCTAGAGAAGAAGCTCGAATGCCTCCTACTCAAGCTCTCTTAGAATGCTCGCGAGTATTCAATGGAACGACTCCATCATCAGCGAAAAAGTCAGCAAGCTCTCAAATCAAAGTTTTCCAGTATCCTCAGCTGGCGAGATTGTACAGCTTGTCACTCCCCCCCCCCCTCCCCCCCCCCACCCTACCCTTAACGTCAAAGAAGGTATTTGGAGGGGGACACCTGTAGCAAGAAAACGAGGAGGACGGCGAAAAACGGAACTGGCACTGAACAGACCATTCAGAGTGACCATGATGCTGGAATGATGTCCGAAGGCTGACCGCTGGCCAGTTTCGCTGAAGAGTGATGATCGCATGCCCCTCCCTCATGCGGGAGCTTGAAAGTCTCAGGGGTAACGTGCATTCTGTGAATAACATTCGACTGTGCGGTTCATTGCTTCTCATTTCAGTCATCAGAACAGTCAGTTCCTGGGTAGGGTCCCACGGGAGCTGTACATTTCCATTGCTAAATGTCTCTAATGAAAGTCGAACCCACGACCTCTAAATCCGCACCGTTTGTGCATACCTGAACACTTCTTCCCACCTTGCAGCACGTTCTCTGGTCCTGTCTTTGCACTTACCAGGGGATTTGCAAGAATAAATCCTCCTATGCTATTTGTGTAAATTGATCTGCTAGCCTGTACCTTAATCCACAAACGGGGCGAAACACACACACACACACACACACACACACACACACACACACTACAACACACACACACACACACACACACACACACACACTTCCAGGAGGGAGACAACTCAACTTTCAGTTCGCGTAACTATTTATAGAACACAAGTTTTTGCCTGCAGGTCTTCAGACTTGACTTCTGGCGTATGATTTATGCGCGTGCAGCGTTCAACGAGAGACGCCAACGATGGGCAGTCGCCAAGGTAAAGGGGCTGAAGCAGTCAGGTAAAGGGCTGAAGCAAGCGCAGCCAGCGAAATGGGGCGTCGACTGCGCGTGTTGGCAAACAGCTCATTGCCGACCTCCGACAGAAGGGAAGTCGAACGTGGTGGTGAAGTGGCAAGGACCGACATAGACGATGCAGGGAACTTCAGTTCTGAGGCGAGCTTTTTAGGAGTGTCCTAATCTGGGCCAGAGAGCAATTAGGGCGGTGTACTTTTCAGGGGGGGTTACGACCCCCCGCCCCCTTCCTCTCCCCACTCTCCAGCCCTCTCCTTCCTCCGCCGGTTCCCCCTTCTGAAAAAAGAACAGTCACTCCTCCTCTCCCCCCCCCCCACCCCCCCAATTTTTATGTAATGGAATTAGATAACAATTATGACAAATCAAAAAAAGAAAGCACACACATAACACGCTGCTGAAAGCTTACATGATTTAGAACAGTTATACACGAACACAAACGTGCGCACGTGCGCACACACACACACACACACACACGCGCGCGCGCACGCGCGCGTGCACACACACACGCACACGCACACGCACGCGCGCGCGCGCACACACACACACACACACACACACACACACACACACACACATTTTGATGCCTCACTTTTCCTTCTTCACACTTTCAATTTTCTTCACCGTGATGATCTTATCACGTTTACCTCCCACCTATCTCTACTTCATCTTCCCCCCTCTCCCTCGCTCCCCCCCCCCCCCCCCCCCCCCCCCCCCCCCCCCCCCCGCATCTCTTTGTCACTATCTCGATTGCTTTGCAGCGTTCTCTTCCACCATAGACCCCCTTCCCTTCTCCCACCCCTGCTACCCCACACCCAACCTCACCTCCGTCTTTTCTTCCACCCCCGGTCTCCTAGCAATGAACCCCCCCCCCCCCCCCCCCCAACCACCAGCACCGCCACCGTGGCAACAGGTGATACAGATAGCTTTTTTTTTTTCTCTACCTCTGAGAAGGACCGGATTTGACGGACCTCGGCGAATCACGAAACGCTACTTATGTCATCAAACTGAGGTAGTGATGAAAAAAATAAAGATGACGTTTAATTAAACAATCTAGATTTTTCAACTTTTTTTTTTTTTTTTTTTTTTTTTTTTAAATTCAGCTGTTATTCTTTTTTAGTTTAAAAAAAAATGCACGTCATCTTCAATGCAGAAAAAGATAAATATTGTTTTAAGAGGGCTTGAGGAGAAGAAGAAAAAAAAAAAGTGTTCTTCTCGTTCTGTTCCGCCATTCTTCCCAGATCCTCTTCTCTCTCTCTGTCTGTCTGTCTGTCTGTCTGTCTCTGTCTGTCTCTGTCTGTCTGTCTGTCTCTCTCTCTCTCTCTCTGTCTGTCTGTCTGTCTGTCTGTCTGTCTCTCTCTGTCTGTCTGTCTGTCTGTCTGTCTGTCTGTCTGTCTGTCTGTCTGTCTGTCTGTCTCTCTCTCTCTCTCTCTCTCTCTCTCTCTCTCTCTCTCTCTCTCTCTCTCTCTCTCTCACGGAGTGCAGAGCTAGATTTAGAGCCGAGCTCGACAGGTTGAGGGCACGGTGAGGATCCTAGCAGGTGTCCATGTGATTAGAGAGGAACGTACAGCCCTCCACCACCACACCAACACCAACCCCCCCCCCCCCCCACTCCACCCCCACCCCCCCCACCCCCCAAAAAAAAAAAAAAAACCCTCCCCCCAAAAAAAAATAAATAAATAAATAAATAAATAAAAAAAGAAAAAGAAAAAAAAGGGAAAGAAAGAAGGAACGAAAGGGAAAAAAAGAAAGACAGACAGACAGACGGACAGACAGAAAGAAAGGGAGAAAGAAAGAAAGAAAGAAAGAACGAAGAAACGAACGAAAAAAAAAAAAAACGGTTGACGGGTTTGTGTTTTGTTTGTTTTGGGGAGGGAGGAAAACGAAGGGGACGAAGAAGAGGGAAGGAGGAGGAGGAGGAGGAGGACAGGAAGATGTGGGGGCGGACAGAAAGAAAGAGAGAAAAGAAAGGAAGAAAAAAAAAGAAAGAACAGACGAACAAACGAAAAAAGAATACGGTTGATGGTTTGTTTTGTTTGTTTCGGGGAAGGGGAAACGAGTGGGACGGAGGAATGAAGGAGCAGGAGGAAGGGAAGGGTGTGTG